>LGRX02006599.1:0-16860 GCA_001247695.2 Cymbomonas tetramitiformis
TACCCGGCGGCAGGTACATGCCGGGTACGCATGCCGCGCCGCGAGCAAGTACACGTTGGGTACAAGATAGAGTACACGTGTACACGGCATGTACGCATGGACGAATACATGTGTACCGCATATGTACTATCACCGTACGTTTTCGGTACATAGGGACCTTATCAGTACGCAACTAATGTTCTTGCATGTACCCGAACGTAATTGATGGGTACGTATGTTATTTCTGCACCCCACTTTGGCTTCATTCTTGTACTTTTGTGTACTTGCTCGCGGCGGATGTTGGGTACAATTAGGGTATACATGAACCATCCCGTTACTAAAATCCGCCGCGAGCAAGTACAAGAATGAAGCCAAAGTGGGGTGCAGAAATAACATATGTACTCAGGTTTATTTGGTATATGCAAGTGCAAGCGAGTACAATTTACACTTTTCCCGACAGCTTCAGGTACAACCCAGGCGCACGTGTACCCAAGCGAACATCACCAAAACGCAAAAAAAAAGTCACCGAACCCCCCAAAAACAAGTTGGCCTCATTTTAAAGCGCACGACGAGCGCAAAAAATAATCGAGTGCACGACGAGCCCGAAAAACATTTTAGTTGCACGAAAAATGGGCAAACGTGTTGCACCCAAAAAAAAAAAGGAACAGAGAAAGAAAATCGTAGCTCAATTAGGATGACCGCCCGAGTAGAGCGGTGGGGTGGAATAATCGATGACGATCGCGATCGATACGTACGTGACCTGCGTGCCTGCGATCCCCAACCCACGAGCGCGAGCGTCATGCGGTGGATTATTCCATCTCCAATCGTCCGATGGCATCGCATGGCATGGCACACGTTTCGCAGAATTCGTCATCGTCATCGTTATCGTCGATCGTGCTCGCGTGACGAGGACGTGCTGTGACTTCTCACGCCCCCCAACGCGCAACGGGA
Organism: Cymbomonas tetramitiformis; assembly: GCA_001247695.2. Taxonomy (NCBI): domain Eukaryota; kingdom Viridiplantae; phylum Chlorophyta; class Pyramimonadophyceae; order Pyramimonadales; family Pyramimonadaceae; genus Cymbomonas; species Cymbomonas tetramitiformis. The sequence goes on from LGRX02006599.1 coordinate 931, forward strand.
AGTCAAGGTGTCCACTGTAGGCATTTTTGCAGAACACTGTAAAAGTTCAAACTCACCGGTACAGCCGTCAACGCTTCACATTTCACCGTCCAGCAGTGTGCAGCAGCGTGTGGTGGCCTCGCCAGCGGGTTGCATGTTATGATATTTCTCATTCTTGCTCGCTGCAATATGTCACAGGTTTGTAGTGCATGTTTTTATATGTATATGTATTATTTTGTGTGTGCTTAGCGCGCTCATCCTTGGCATGCGCGGAACTTTGACTTGGAGTGAACGGGAAGATTCCCGCGAGTCCTTTGCACTCGAAATAGTTGGTTCAAATCCAAATCACTCCACCTCTCCTTTTCAGTTTCCCTCGTTAATTTCGTTTTTCACTTATATTATCTTTCATCTTTACTAAACGTTACTTGGTTGTTTTTGTTTTTCAGATCGCTGAAAATATTCGAGTGGTGAAATCAATTTTTCCACCATCATCTCGCGTTTACATTCGCGCTTCTTTGAGGTTCCTAGGTTGCTAGTTATGTTTTGCACAAGGGAATCTTTAATGCGTTTTCCGCTTTTTACTAAGTGTTGGTTCTTTGCTTTACTTTTCAGATCGGCTGTTTTGGAGAAACCCTAAATGGAGAAAATCGACCGCCTCGAGTACTTCATGAGCTTCAAGCTTCCCTTCGAGCGTGCTAGGTTGATAGATTGTTTACAATCGTAGTGTTGGAACTAGAAATCGTACGAATAGAACGTTATTTTGCGTATTGGTAGGATAGAGATGAGTAGTCCCAATTGTATCCCATCGTGCCTAGCTAGCTACACTATCGTATTAATATGATTGTATTAAACATGCTCGAGTGTTCCATGCGTATGCGTGATGTGCTAGCCTTCGCATAGCATATGCATTGTGAACACACTTAGTGTAAGTAGCACACATTTTCGCAATCCTCTTGTGATATTGTGCATATAGATAGGCCTCGTACACGCGCACCAGAGTTGTACCCACCATTGCGTGCATGTGTACCCTTTTCGAGTACACATGCACCTATAGCGTACTAATGCATACGCACGTACATGTTGGGTACATATGTATGGGAGGCTCGTACACGCTTGGTACATGTGTACTAATAATGCACCGATATACACGTGCATATGGGGTACGTATGCACCAGTCATGTTAGTATCAATAAGTACATATGTAGCTGGTCTGCGTACATGCGTACCCGGCATGTACCTCACTCAAATGTACATGCGGAGTGCATATGCACCAGTCATGTTAATATCAATAAGTACATATGCACCTGGCTTACGTACATATGTACCTGACCTGCGTACACGCATACCCGGCATGTACCTGATGCGTGGGTACATGTTGGGTACGTGCGCACCAGGCATGTTTATATCAATAAGTACATATGTACCTGGCCTAAGTACATATGTACCCACCATGTACCCCGGGTGTCCCAACGGTAACATCCAACGGTAACATCCAACGGTAACATCCAACGGTAACCTGAGTACATATGCGGTACACATGTACCCGTACATGCGTACACGCCGGGTACATGCGCAGGCGGCAAAAGGTACATACACAGACGCATGCACCCAGCATGTACCCTGTCGCGGGTACATGCCGGGTACATATGCCGCGCCGCGAGCAAGTACACGTAGGTACAAGGTAGAGTACACGTGTACCCAACATGTACCAGACCCCGTTTTTTACTGTTTTCGTACACGTTGGGTACACGCTGGGTACACGTTGGGTACACGTCCCCGGTACATGCCGGGTACATATGCACTGGGGTTTCCAAAATTTGTAGGAATTGCATGCTAGAAGCGAAGACGCGTCTTATCAGGACCCTTCGGTACTTCAAGAACTTGTCTTGCTTCGCCATCTCGATGCCATATACTTGGCCTCTCGATGACAGATATCACTCACCTTAGGTGGATGACAGACATTATGACTGTACATGTCATAGTCGACCGTACTGACAATACTATGGGAAAGTAGATATATAGTGATATATATACTCTTCTGAAAAGTGACAAAACACAGTGAGGCAGGGTTTTCGGTTCGTCTAAAGTCAGATTATACTGAAAGATGATCGGGCTTTACGCTGGCGGACCGGGACACACGAGCTGAGCAGACAGCAGGCACTGCAAGTGACATCCGAGCAGGCGAGGGGTGACACAGGGCACCACGGACCTCCCCCCTTATGGGGGGTGAAAGTCGGCGTTCCCATGACACCACCTCACCCCGAAGGTGGGAGGTGCACTGCAGGGGCAGCCGGTACTCCCGGACAGGCGGCTAGAAGAAATGTAATGTATGCTAGCTACTAGTGAACTCGTGATGTGCCAATTAAGGTTTTCAATCTAGGGTTTGGGGCCCGCAGTCTCTGCAACATCAAGCAATCAACCAACGCCTGTGCGAGGCCACAACGGCAAGTGGTCTAGCACCACCGAAAGAAACTCGTCGGCGCAGAGATGGCGAGACGGTGAGAGGCGAAGAATGCGGTGAGCGTGCGCAACGGACGCGTCGCACTCAGCAAGGGCGAAGATTGAGGAATTGGAGTGGGAGTGGGCGGTGGTGATAACACCACCACACACCACCAAATGACGGCCAAGGGACGGGTGGGGCGGAAGTGGAGAATGTGGAGAGGCGAAGTCGATGTCAGACGCAAAGTCCATGGTGTCGTTGTCGATGTAGAAAATGTTGGAGCGAAGTTTGGCGTGTGGTGCATGAGTACCAGCAGGCACCACCAGGTCGTAACCAGTGGTAAAATGTCGAAGTCGAAGTAAACTTACTGCAGCTCGCATCGCGGCCATGCGCGCTCGCTGGGGCGGCGAGGCCATAACCAGTGCGCTGCAGAAATCTGGAAGTCAAGGAGTTTGGGTTTAGAAGCAAAAACGCAACTTTCCGCAAAATTAACCAAATCCGTCGATGGTAAGGTGAAATTGGGGTAGATTTTGACGAGGAAAACGTCGGTGAGGTCAAAAACGTCGTGCGGCAAGCCAATTTTCCGGCAGCAGAGGTGCTGCTGGCCAGAGTGTTGAAGGCGTAAGTGTCGGTATGAAATGTCGCAAAGAAATGAATGCGCGAAGTGTCGGTGAATGTCGGGAAGTGTCGGTATAAAAATGTCGGGGATGACCGATGCGAAAGCAAGCCGGCCGTTGTCGGTAAGTGTCGGTATAAAAATGTTGGCAGTAGTGTCACAGGGCGCGAAGCGGACGGAAAACTGAAGAAAACACCACCACTGAACGTGGGTGGGCTATAACCTTATGGGAAGGTAGATATATAGTGATATATATACTCTTCTGAAAAGTGACAAAACACAGTGAGGCAGGGTTTTCGGTTCGTCTAAAGTCAGATTATACTGAAAGATGATCGGGCTTTACGCTGACGGACCGGGACACACGAGCTGAGCAGACAGCAAGCACTGCAAGTGACACCCGAGCAGGCGAGGGGTGACACAGGGCACCACTGACCTCCCCCCTTATGGGGGGTGAAAGTCGGTGTTCCCATGACAGCAATACTCGACGACTGTATGCCATTATGACATATGCCATATGACATGACATGACATGACATGGTATGACAAGTATGACAGTTATGACATGTATGACACATATGTCATCGGTCATATCCCTGACAGATACTAAGATGGAATAAAATACTTAGTTGAGTGTTTTATGGTGCACGGAGAGCAGTGACAACGGACACTGGTGACAGCTCGGGTCGAGGGGTGAAAGACAGGTGACCCGCCACTGCCCCCCTACAGTGGGGGAAGATTGGGTTCCCCGTGACACTCTTTGAAGGGGCGGACGGAACCTTCGCGGTCTACTTTCGAAGTGGTCGGTCCGCACCAACTACGAATAACATCTGCCAGAGTTCGACCCGGTCGGCCCAACGCCCGAAAATTTTAAAATTCTACTTATGGTAAAATTTGGAAATTGGGAATTTCGGGGGAATCGTTTTGTAAAAATTTCACCGCCGGACAACGTACGGCCCGCAGGCACCTGCGCTGGAACATCGGCCCGCATTCGGCCCACACCCTTGGTGAACCGGGCCCGGGGCCGGCCCATCCCGATACGAGACACGTTCCCTGATGCAGTAGCAGAATTGAGAATAGCTAGGGGTGACACAGTACCTCGGAGGTAAGACCTAGGGTAGCTCAGCGGAGCGGAGCTAACTTAGATAACTGGATGTTATGTGTCACAGTGCAGCGAGCGGAGCGAGAGGTGCTGTGTCACGTAACTCTGGTTATGTGACAGACCGGACCGAAGGGCCCGGGTCAATGCAGACTGTTGTACCAGCAGTATAAGGTAGGGAACTCTGTAGAGTTCTGCTCCGACACTTGATCTGTTTTCGGGAAGGGTATCATTTTTGTTACAGAGTTACAGTGGAATTTTTCAGTGTATATATATTCGGTGAATTCTCAGTATGGATGATTTTTCAGACGCACAGTTGGAAGAGAAGATCGCCAGAGTTAAGGCGTCACCTGAGTTCGCAGCGTACTCAGCAAAACTCGATGAGATCGTTCCGTCTTTCTCCGAAGCCGAAAAGAAACTACAATCTCACTTGGCAGCTTTGGTCCAGGAACAACGCAACAGGTTGGCTAGCGGCACAGCGACCGCAATCTTGCAGACAGTAGGGGCGAAAGCGCCAGAGAAGAGAAAACTCCAGCGCCCTACCGCCTGGACCTCCGGCGGTTTCGTCCATACGAAGCAAGGAGGTTCAAAATCTGAGGACCTTTCTTATAAGCGGCAGTTCGACAACCTGAACAAGGCCGATGATGTTTTCTTCGACGTCAAGCAGCACCTGGAGGGGCTCGAGGCCCCAGAGTCGATCACCGAGGAGGGAATTGCGAAAGTCAAAAAAAGCGCAAGCGGCAATCGAGGAAGGTATGCTCTGGGCTGAAGAACATGCCCAAATTATTGACATAGCGTTTAAGTTTGGATGGCCTACGGCCCAAGAGTTCGAGGGAGAGCCAATCGTGGCTACTGAGGAGCAAGAGAAGAAGTTGAAAAAAACCAAGAAGGCTATAGCTGAGCGCGCGGCGAAGCTTGAAAAAGAGAGGAATGCTAAACGCACTCGCGTCAATGGCAGCAGGCCGTTTGCAGGCGGACGCACTCGCGGTACTCAGCCTGTTGTGCAAGGTAGAGCTTGCTTTATTTGTGGTTCTCCGGACCATATCTCGCCCCAATGCCCACAGAATGGTGGCAAGAAGGGGAAGGGAGGAAAAGGACGTTGAATGGTAAACCGCTTCCTGCGGTATGGCGTCACTGGGTCTCCAGTGGTCGCGGAACTCCGGCTTATAGCCCGAGAGACTCGCCGGCTTCTCGCCCGCTTGAGTAAGTAAAGTAATGAAAGCAATCGTGATGTTAATTCGTTTCCAATGGTTTTAGGGTTCGCTCCTTCGCTCGAGTTCCAACGTCGCGGTGTAATTTCGCTGTGAGGAATCTTTTCGTAACCTTCCGGCACTTTGATTGTATGTTAGATGCACGCATAATGTTTGCAATTGCTTGAGGAATCTCCCTTGTGGCCGATTTGACTCGTTGTTCCAATCCTCGATCACGTAATTCTCTTGAGACGCGGCGCCCCACGACGGGCTTTCAACCAATTCCTTGATTTCTTTTGGATCGGCTTCGGCCTTTTCGGAGATTAGGTGAGTTAGCTTAGTAGGTTCGGTGTGTTGCAGAATTTGTGGACTGCCCGTCGGAGTTCGATCGACGAGGCTCCAGCCACGGAGGTCCCGGGGGTCCCGGAGGTCCCGAGGATCACAGGCAGGCTGAGGCAGCGAGTTGGTTTCTGGAGATCCTTCGCCTCCGCTTTGGTGGTGACGTGGATCCTTTTCGGCGTCCCGCTCACTTGGATTGCGCCCCTCCCCGCCTAGCCGGTTCTCGGCTAATGCACCTTCGGCTTTGGCAGAGGCAGAGTTTGTTACAGAGGCAGTAGTATTTGGCTTGGTTCAGTCTGGCGCAGCAGAGGAGTGGCTCACTCAGCCCACAGTGGTGTCACCGTTAGCAGTGGCTTACAGGAACATGGGCCCAGATAAGCCGCCTAAGAAGCGGCTTATTTGGAATGGCAGGTATGTCAATTCTTTCATAGTAGTCCAAAAGTTCAAGTATGAATCTCTGGCTATTGCGAGAGACTTGCCTTTCTGGCAGGGCTCTTTCTGGTCTTTTGACCTGACTTCGGGCTATCACCACGTAGAGTTGCACCAGAATTTCCACACCTACGTGGCTTTTAGCTGGCAGGAGAGGTTCTATGTGTTTAAGGCTCTGCCTTTCGGTCTGGCGCCTGCCCCTTACTTCTTCACCAAGATCACCAATGAGCTAGCCGCTCGGTGGAGGAGGCAAGGTGCAGGCTTGGTTCACTACCTGGATGATTTTCTTTTCATTCAGAGACCTTCTGGCAGACCCTTTGCAGAGGAGCAGGCGGCAGTCCTTCGGGACGTGGAGGACAGTGGTTTCTTGGTCAACCAGGAGAAGTCAGTTTTGGGTTTTCAGCAGTTGATTGAGTTCTTAGGAATTGGTATTGACTCTGTCAGAGGGGTGTTCTACGTGCCCCAAAAGAAGTGGGACTCCTTTCAGGCTCGGGTGACAGATGCACTTGGTAGACAGTGGACCTCTCCCAGGGAGCTCTCCAGACTGGCGGGGAAGATTCAGAGCTTCAGCTTGGCCCTGGGCAAGGTGTGTCAGATGTTCTCTAGGGAGATGTACTTCGAGGTTGAGAGGCACACCTCCTGGGACAAGGCCATCAGGCTTACAGAGGAGGTGGCAGAAGAGCTCCGGTTTTGGCTTTCAGTGCGGAGGCGGCAGTTCGAAGCCCCTATCTGGCCAGTCTTTCTGGCTTTCAGAAACAGGATGTGGACATATGCAGGTGGCACAGGCTGGGGAGCAGTCATGGAGGCGGTTACAGGCAGGTTGGAGCAGGTCGCCAGGGGGCACTTGACCCTAGCAGAGCGGGAGGAGTCCTCCACACACAGAGAGATGGTGGGGAGGTGGGCTACTTGCAGGCCCTTCGGTCCTTCTCGGGCTTTGTGGAGGGGGGTACACTTAAGCTGTACACAGACTCTCAGGCAGGCTGTCAGATTTTGGACAAAGGCTGTAGCTCTAAGCATCGGCTTCATAGGCTGGTGGTGAGCATCTTCTGGGAGTGTACCCGGCTGGGGGTGTCACTCTACCCCGTGTGGGTGCCTCGGGAGCTGAATGCTCAGGCGGACTATCTGGCGGGCATCTATGATAGGGATGACTGGCAACTGAATCCGTATTGGTTCAGGTGGCTTGACGGACTCTGGGGTCAGCACACAGTGGACCGCTTTGCAACAGACAAGAATGCTTTGCTGCCTCGGTTCAACAGCAGATGGTGGTGTCCAGGCTCGGAGAACATTGACTGTTTCTCCCTAACGGACTGGTGGCTTGAGAACAACTGGTGCAACCCCCCCTTCGGCTTGGTGGGTAGGCTCTTGGAGGTGCTCAGGAGGGTTTCAGCGGTGGCTACTATCATTGTGCCGTACTGGACTGGCAGGCACTGGTGGCCCATCCTCTGTCCAGACGGGCAACACTTTGCACCCTTCGTGCGGGACTGGAGGGAGCTCCCCAGAGATACGGCAGAGGCTCTGTTCCTGCCTGGTGCGGGCCGGGCTAATGAGAGAGCCATGGGCCCGCCTAACTTCAGGGTGATGGCTCTGCGGGTGGACTTTTCGGCATGAGCAGGAGGGCATCATTCTGGACTCGGCCTTCTGGAGGCAAGTGGAGGTCAGCCCTAGGGACCCCTTGGAGCAGGAGCTGCTGAGGAGCATGAAGCTGGACATGGTGACCACCAGGGCAGTGGGCAGCTGGTGTAATAGTTACTTGGGAGCATTCGGGAGGTTCTCCAGGTGGTGTGCAACAAGACAGCCACCGCGGGAGTGTTGCCCTGCACTGCCGGTGACAGTGGCATTGTATCTGAGGTTCGTCATGGACAGGGCCGACACTTTCTCAGTGGTTAAGACAGCATCGGGGGCTATGCACGCGGTGCATGATGTGGCTCTGGTTCCGAGGGACCAGAACCCCACTAAGACGGAGCTGTGCAAGGCAGTTCGGGAGCAGGCTCGGAGGAAGTTTGGGCTAGGTGTGAAGAATAGGAAGGCAGCCATGCCCGTCGTGCTGTTGGCCACCGGCATCAGGATGTGCCACACAGACAGCAAAGGCAGGTTCTCCATCATCAGACTGACAGTGGCATGCATGGGGTCAGTGATGTGGGCGGGATGCCTGCGGTACTCGGACATGAAGATGATCTGGGTTGGGGCAATGAGGTTCTATCCGACCCACATGGTCTTTCTCCTGACATCCAGGAAGAATGACCAGTACTGTGAGGGTGATGTGGTGTACGTGGCCCGTGGAGGGAAGCATTTCTGCCCAGTGGATCTCTCAGATAGAGCGGCTTATCGAGGCGAAGCAGCTATCCGGGTCAGTGAACCTGTTCCAGGGCTGGGACGGCAGGAAGGCCGTCAAGGACCCTCAGGTGCCTCTGAATGGCAGACACATGGATTACCACGCCTGCAGGCGTGAGGTCATCAGGATGGTGGCTCAGGCAGCGGGTAAGACGGAAGCAGAGACCATGCCAGTTTTTGGGACCCAGAGCATGAGATCTGGTGGAGCCACAATCGTGGCCCAGAAAGTGTCATTCGCCGAGTTCATGCGGCATGGGCACTGGATGACCCAGGCAACAGCCATGAGGTACATCCAGCCGTCCACCGAGGAAAGGGTGGCAGTGACAGCAGCAGCTGAGTACTAGACTGCCGAGCCGTGCCGTAGCACTGGCCAAGACCGACGTGTAGTAGCCTGTAGCACTATGTGCTGGCCAGTATGTGTTAGGGCTAGATAAGCGAGCCCTCAATATATCATATAAAATACACGTATACGCTGCGTTGTAGAACGGCAACACAAGCGTAAGATAATAGCGGGATGAGTGCAGAACTTCTGTGTGAAGATACTGCTGAAGCACAACGCTTCGCTCATCTATACCATACGTCTCCCATCGCATAGATGGTACCGCCATTGGGTTGTGAACCCGAGACGTTGGTTGAAGGACCAGTATCGTCAGAACGAATAATTCGTTCATACTGCGCATGCGTGTTCCGCACATGCTTAAAGCAAAGATGGTTCTTGTTTGTTTCTTCAAGATGTATCTTGCTTTGCCATCTTCGAGTTCGACGTACGAACTCTCGATGACAGGTGTCATTCAAGTCTTTCCTTGAATAATGACAGATGATGTGACTTATCATCTGACGACATGTACAGTCATAGTCGACCGTATGTACTGACGACTGTCATTATAATATATGACATGACTCGACATGACATGACATGGTATGACATGTCTGACAGGTATGACACGTATGACATGTATGACACATATGTCATCGGTCATGACCCTGACAGATCTCCCCTCTTAAAAGAGTTGTGACCTCACAACGGGCATACCTTTGTAGATGTCTATGATGTCTTTGTTGTTGTCGCTTCTTGCTGGTACCAGTCTTCTTACACCGATTTGAGGCGTCCCTCATGGTGTTTTTAGGTTATTGGGGGGAACTGAGTCCACTTTAGTCCCTCACCTTACAGTTCTTAGGATGTAGCCCCCTTTGAAGTTCGTATCGTATTTCAGAGTGACGTTTCAAGGTTCAATGAATTGCGTTTCGTGATACAGATTGACGCTGGATTACTGATTGATCCACACGTATCGTGCGTCAGAGTGACGATTCAAAGTATCCGAAGTGTACGTTACGGATTTATTTGCGCTAGCCGTCGTCGCTTTGCGAACGATGATCCCACGATTTAACGATTTATAATCGAACGATTCTCGGCCTGATATAATGCACCCAACCCTTCCTCCCCTCCTTAAGCTACTTTGGAGGATCATAGGGGGCAACGGGGAGCCCGTGTTTGTTTCCGGAGTTATTTCACCGGGGGCTTGTTTTATTGCAAACAGAGTGGCCCTGCTTAACGGGATTGGACTTATAATCCATACCCGGTCTGCTCACTCTTAATATGGTCCAGTACGCACGCTTTGACGAACATCTATCGCGATGAGTGAGAATGGATTCGCCACGTACTAATGTGAAATTTATTTAGTTATGTTTGTCAAGCATAACTTAGGATCACAACTCCGTCTACCTCAGTCGATATCTCCGGTAGCTTCGGATGACTGGCCAAGAATCCGATGACAAACCACGGTTTTGGCAAAGGTAGCATTTAGCAGTTTTCATTTATCCACAGATATGATATCTCGCATGTGCGTATCTGTGCAAGGGTATGATTTGTACAAGGCTCACTACACCTTTAGCAAGGAAGGATCAATTTCCTGCTTCTATGCAACATAATGATAAAACATTAAGAGCAAGGTATATAGATGATCGACATGTATTAGTATATATTACAAGAAGTAAGGGCATGCGGCTTAATATAATGTTTAGCCTTCATAGGCAGCTATAATGTCTGCTGCATTGGTCAGCTCTGTGGCTTTGACCCAGGTGTCATGCTCAGGGCCGTAGCCTGCATATCGCACTAAATAGTACTTGACACCTCTAGTGAACTTATCCGAGAGTATATGTGATATCTCAAACAGTGGTTGCCATTCTTCGGTGATCATCTGTGGCAGAGGCAAAGGTGCTCGGATCGAGTCATTGTACAGCTCTAATCTGGATACAGGCTGTACCGGATGAATACGGATATCAAGGTTTCCGAAATCTAACTCGTATGCACGTCCATGGCTAAGCACTTTGGAAATGGTGAACGGCCCAATATATGGCTGCTTAAAGTGTCTGCCTGCCTCTGTCAAACCAGTCCATTGAATAAACTCGGTCCGTAAAAGAACTTTTTGCCCAACTGCCTGAGGCATGTGAGTCTTATTGAATCTGGCTTGGCTAATTTCTGCTGCTCGGGAAATGTTGTCTACCGCGTTGGCATGAACAGCCGAGTACTGGTCAAAATGATCTCGAATAGCTCTTTGTATTGGAACAGGAGCTTCTGGCGGAATAGTGATTACCAGGTCATGAGGCGAAAGTGGTTGCGCCATCGAGTCGAGATAAAATGGTGAATAACCAGTTGATGCAGAAACTGTGTTGTTAATTGCAAACTCCACCAGAGGCAACTTGTCCTCCCACGAATTGGCTGAAGTATCATTGCAACAACACCTGTACCGGGAGGCACAGCTCAGGGCTATGCCCCAAGGCGTATGCCCCATGGGTATGCCCCGAGGCGTATGCCCCATGGGTATGCCCCGAGGCGTATGCCCCATGGGTATGCCCCGAGGCGTATGCCCCATGGGTATACCCCGAGGCGTATGCCCCATGGGTATGCCCCGAGGCGTATGCCCCATGGGTATGCCCCGAGGCGTATGCCCCATGGGTATGCCCCGAGGCGTATGCCCCATGGGTGTGCCCCGAGGCGTATGCCCCATGGGTGTGCCCCGAGGCGTATGCCCCATGGGTGTGCCCCGAGGCGTATGCCCCATGGGTATGCCCCGAGGCGTATGCCCCATGGGTATGCCCCGAGGCGTATGCCCCATGGGTATGCCCCGAGGCGTATGCCCCATGGGTATGCCCCGAGGCGTATGCCCCATGGGTATGCCCCGAGGCGTATGCCCCATGGGTATGCCCCGAGGCGTATGCCCCATGGGTATGCCCCGAGGCGTATGCCCCATGGGTATGCCCCGAGGCGTATGCCCCATGGGTATGCCCCGGGCGTGCATGCCCCACTCGCGAATAATGGGGAATTATCGGATATTCACATAAGTGAGCGAGTGGGGAAAATAATCGATGACAAAGCAGATTTCAGGAGAAGATCTGTAATGAAATGATTCATGGTAGATTCCAGGAGAAGATCTGCAATGGCAATACAAGTATCATGATCTGCCTGATGATTGGTGGAGGAGTAACAGAATCAGGCATGTATGGGCTGCTGGTAATTGGCCGATGACAGATGTCAATCTAGGAATCCTGCTAGTGAGTTAAAGAGCAACATGATGAAAGGGGAAGCTTGGGGAAAGTGAACCTCAGTTAGTGTTGATCAAGAGAAATTAAGGACAAGTTGTACATGTTAGTGTTGGGCTGTATGCCAAGACTGAACATAAGGATATAGATGTTATAGGTTCGCGACCATACATTATATCGAAAAGTGATAGTATTGCTAGGCTGTGTAGCCAGTATATGTCATGCAAATAAACAGTGGAATATAAGGCTAGAAGCCTATGTGATACACCAAAAACAATAAAAAAATATAAAAAGAAAAGAAAGAAGATAAAAGAAAAGAAAGAAAAATAAAGAGAAAATATGTATAAGTTATCAGGAGTGTGCCTGGTACAAATTGGTTCTCAGATGATGGGAACGTTCTATGGACCTGTGGGATCTGCGAGTTACATGATGTTGGAGATGGCGACTTTTGTGTTTGCGTTTTGGGCGGCTTCAGCTTGCGTTTGGCGGCTCAAAATACGCGCGGTGCGTGCGTTATAAACACGAAAAGCTTCGCTATGGGGCCTTCTTTGTGAAGGGTTTGGTTGGGGATCTTCTGTGGAGACTTTCAGAGATGCAAATGCAAGATGACTTGGGCGACTTTTTCGTTTTTGCGTTTTGAGCTAGCTCTGCTTGCGTTCGGCGGCTCAAATTGCGCGCGTTACGTGCACTAAAAACGTGGAAAAGTTTCGCTGCGAGATCTTCTTTGTGGAGGATTTTGTTAAGATCTGCGTCGGATTGCTTTTTCTTAAGGCTCTGGGCGAGATTTGTGACTTGATCTTGAGAATGTTCGAGGCTGGTCCACTCCGACGGCTGTAAAGCTGGCAAGATATGCGCGTGGACGTCTTTAGTGGACCCGCGTTCTCGTTTTTTCCTGGATGTTCTTCAGATGTTGCGGATGCTCAGATTGGTGGTCTTGGATGCCGGCGGCGGCTTAAGTATGGGGGGGGACAGTGAGCTCTTCTCAGTAACATAACTAAGCAAAGCCGCCGGAGGCTATTGTCAAGAAGTACAAATAAAAAGTATATTTTTAGTTTGTTAACAATCTGAGCAAGTTTGGGGCCAGATCTTGTATCCTCACCAGCTGCTAAAAATAGCCTATCAGCCTTAAGTATGGTGAAAGTATCTCCCATCTTCTAGGGAAGTTCTTCATACCTTCTGGCTAAGTTGTATACAGCTTTTGGCAGTATTTTGGCTCTACTGGACTGGTCTGATGTCTTCTTCTGGACCTCCGCCCCCTTCCACCACCGCCATGGACCCTTCCACCACCACCTTCCCTCTCACCCCCTCAGACCCCTCTCCACCAACCGCTTCCACCGCGCCTGGGCCTTCGGGCCCTTCCACCACCCTTTCCCCAACCCTTCCCTTTGTGTTTCAACAACAAGAGAGTGGTTGGGGCAGCGTGCAGCCGTATGCAGCATGGCAGGCTGAGCTTGCAGCGGGGCATACGGGGCATACGGGGCATACGGGGCATACGGGGTATGTGGGGCATGCGGGGCATGCGACGCGCCAGCCCCCGCACGCGACGAGCATGCAACCGCAACTCCAATCTGCCCCGGGCTTTTCCTATGCCACCAGTATGCCGCCACAACCCTTTGGCATGCCACATCATTATGCCACAGGCTCGCCGCTACCCCATGCCCCAGGCGTGTTGACACACGCCCCGTACACTCCCGCGGTAGGCTATTTAATTTAGAATATTTTTTCATAAGTTTAGAATACCCCATTTTATCGTTAATTTAGAATAAGTTTTCTTTATGTCATCCGGCTATGACCGGTGCATGCATCCATGACGTTGTACCTGTACCTGTTGAGCTATCCCCATGCCATGCGAAATATTACACTGAAGAGTTGTCTTGCCGTGATGTCCATATGTCCGAATGGAACCAAAAACCGTTCGATTAAAATCGAACGGTTTTTGGTTCCATTCGGAAAGATTCACGGCCGTGAATCTAAAAGTCACGGCCGTGATTAACGACTCTTTACGCATAATGACTTTTATTATTTGCCATCTTTGCCACAATAGACACTCACGGCGTGTTCTGCTTGACAAAAAGTAAGTAACTTGAAGCCTTGAGCTTCAACTTACTGAAAGATATGTATCTTGGCAGTATGTGTGCCAAGTTTCGTGCTCTAGGACGCACGGGAAGCCCTCGGCTGTTTGGCATCTTTGGGTTTGGGTGTCACGTTCGAACCCAAACCCAAAACATCTGCCTTAGAAATAGATTGCGCGTTTCGCGCAAAAGTAACTTGAAGCCTTGAGCTTCAAGTAACTCAAATATACGTATCTTGGCAGTATTCGTGCCAAGTTTCGTGCTCTAGGACGCACGGGAAGCCCTCGGCTGTTTGGCATCTTTGGGTTTGGGTGTCACGTTCGAACCCAAACCCAAAACATCTGCCTTAGAAATAGATTGCGCGTTTCGCGCACAAGTAACTTGAAGCCTTGAGCTTCTGGTAACTTAAATATGTGTACCATGGTAGTATTCGCGCCAAGTTTCGTGCGTTAGGACGCACGGGAAGCCCTCGGCTGTTTGGCATCTTTGGGTTTGGGTGTCACGTTCGAACCCAAACCCAAAGCATCTGCCTTAGAAATAGATTGCGCGTTTCGCGCACAAGTAACTTGAAGCCTTGAGCTTCTGGTAACTTAAATATATGTATCTTGGCAGTATTCGTGCCAAGTTTCGTGCTCTAGGACGCACGGGAAGCCCTCGGCTGTTTGGCATCTTTGGGTTTGGGTGTCACGTTCGAACCCAAACCCAAAGCATCTGCCTTAGAAATAGATTGCGCGTTTCGCGCACAAGTAACTTGAAGCCTTGAGCTTCTGGTAACTTAAATATATGTATCTTGGCAGTATTCGTGCCAAGTTTCGTGCTCTAGGACGCACGGGAAGCCCTCGGCTGTTTGGCATCTTTGGGTTTGGGTGTCACGTTCGAACCCAAACCCAAAACATCTGCCTTAGAAATAAATTGCGCGTTTCGCGCACAAGTAACTTGAAGCTTGAGCTTCCGGTAACTTAAATATATGTACCATGGTAGTATTCGTGCCAAGTTTCGTGCGTTAGGACGCACGGGAAGCCCTCGGCTGTTTGGCATCTTTGGGTTTGGGTGTCACCTTCGAACCCAAACCCAAAGGCAAAGGCATAGGACAGTTTCGTAGATTCTGTCCCGATGCCTTTGCAACCTCGCTTGCTAACTCATATTACAATGAATATTCAACATTCAAGCGTTGGATACCCCACGCCAACGGGAAGCGCTCGGCTGATTTGTTATTTGGGTATGCGCACCCAAATGACAAAAAACGCATCTTTGAAACTCGTTAGTTTCAAAGATGCGTGGCCGATGCCTTCGTGCTTATGTGTGTTAATCCATATGAAATATTCCATGGAATAAATGTGAATATCCCGCACAAACGGGTAGCGCTCGGCCGTTTTGTAAAATTAGGGTGCACCCAAAATACAAAACGCATCTTTGAAACTCGGAAGTTTCAAAGATGCTTGCCGGTCGCGTGCAGCGGTAAAAGGCAAGTCAAAGGGTTTAGAATCTAGAAGAAGTACAGGGGCCTTTTTTCAAGCAGGACACGCCGTGAGTGTCTATTACAACGGCGCCCACCATTATCACAAGCGAGACAAACCTTCTTAAAGCTTTTTGGAGGCTTCCTCATGATGGCACCAGCGGGAACGAGAGCGTTTGACCTGTGTGCACATTATTTGAACACGAGTCGTGAAAAGGACCACCGGTCATAGCCGGATGACATCAAGAAAACTTATTCTAAATTAACGATGAAACGGGTTATTCTAAGATTAAGAAAACTTATTCTATATTAATTATTTTAGGCTATTTAATTTAGAATATTTTTTCATAAGTTTAGAATACCCCATTTTATCGTTAATTTAGAATAAGTTTTCTTTATGTCATCCGGCTATGACCGGTGCATGCATCCATGACGTTGTACC
>LGRX02006602.1:0-43893 GCA_001247695.2 Cymbomonas tetramitiformis
ACTCTGTGCAATGGAGGGTAGAAGGGGGGAGAGGCAGCACTCTGTGCAATGGGTGGCGGAGGATTCGCGTGGTAAGATTGGCGAGAGATTCGGGACAACACACCTTAGATCCCATGGTGGAGGAGGACGCCTTCGGAGAGTTGAAGCGGCGGAGGAGGGGCGCGTAGAGGTGGTGCCTGGCGAAGGGGCTGAGGATTTCGAACACGAGGATGGTGGAGTTGCGCAAGGGCGCGCGCATGGACTCTGCCTCCATGCCGCCAGCGTGCACGTGCGGGCAGAAGCTCTTGGTGTGCTGTTGGTTGATGATGTCGAACGTCGTCCGGGACCCGACATCCTCCTCGAATCCGGCCGTGGGCGCCATGTTCGTCCGGAACACGGCGTCGTGCGCATCGATGGCGGCGCCGTGCTTGCTACCTGTAGTTTTCCAGCACTCGGGAGCGGCATTTCCACATTACACCGGGGATAGGAGTCGGCTTCCGGCATTCCGCCCAACAAAGAGGCCCTCCTCAGTTCCAGCCGGACCCAATGTCGGACACAAAAGATGGCGCCCAAAGAGTAGGTTGATTTCCTAGCTAGGGCCTGCAAGGAACCCCCCCTTCAAGCAAGGCGATGCCGTGATGCCTTCGAGACTAGTTGCGAGAAGCAATGTTCTGCATCTCCATCTTTTGAATTGGCCCTCAACAGTTAAGACCCAACACGAAGGACTCCGGTCTCCTCTGAACGGATCTCCTTTCGCATCACAAGGGTCTAGGAGTGCGCATAAATCGGCAGCAGGTTCGATAGTTCTTCCTGAAATGAAACAGCACACCCGAGATCTCCGACAGTCTCGGTTATATACCAAGGTGATGCAGGAAGCTCGTAGGTTGCCCGCAGGCTCCGAGAATACACAGAAGACAGCAATGGCCCCAAGTCGCCACCCCGGTACATAAGATTTGGTTCAGGATATGGGGTTCACTAGAAAGTTGTTTAAACTCTGCACACGTGGGGTAAAAGCGCAGGCCTCTCACCTCGTAGCACGCCGGAGTTGCCGACTACAGCACAAGTATCGAAGCGCCAGTGGGAGTCTTCCATGGGGAGTGCAGAGAGCAGCTCACGCTTGAAGGTGAGATGCGTGGCCCCCGTGTGGTCCATCCTCAGTGCATCCTCCTTCTGCACTGAAATGCCCTTTATCTGCCCACCAACCACCAAAAGCTGTTTACTCTCAAGCATAGCAAGGACGCTGTGATATGACCGCAACCTGGGATCGCATTTCTGAAGGTCATTGAATTTGATCGAGATCCACCAAAAGAGTAATAGGGGTGCTGACGCCGTATCAGTGCACTTTGTAGAGCATATTCAACACAGATCCCCTCCTCACCCTGCACCACTTGCCTGACTGGTTGGGTGCTGCGCTGTTGGTAAAAGCTATCCCTCTTGACTGTCCTCTTGACCGCCGAAGATCCAAAAAGACTGGCTGTGCGCATGCGACCCTTGCCAGCAAGTCCCCAGTGCCCCATTTGCACGGACACCGGGGAAACAGCCACGATGGATGGTGGCAAGCGGTACACGTGCTCTTTAATCAATGCACGGTCACGATATCCCGATTTCACGGATGTTTGTGACGGAGATTCTAGGAAGTTTATGCTTCCAGTTACCTTAAGCTCAGTGCTGAGCTCCTCGAGGTGTGGCAGGCGTCGCTCCCACGGCTTGCATGGCACCCTGTTTGCTCGGAAGGAATGCGGGCAATACTTCAAGCTGGTATTGTCCGCGTAGTCGTCTGGGAAGAACTGCATCTTGTGAGCGAGCAGGGGCATACCCCCTGTAGGGAACTGGTCAATGGTCGCTGGGTCACGAAACATGGATAGGCCTGGCAGCCCCTTGTTCTCTAGTGCTTGGGCTTTCACAGTTGAATAGTTTCGTGACGTGTATGCTTTGTTATCATGGATCCCGTCGATTATCTTCTGAGCGGAATCTGCAGCTTCGTTGATGGAGTCTCGCTTGAGTTCTATCTCGGCTTGCATCTTTTTTAGCTCTTCAATGAAATCCTCGCCGCTCTGGCTGCCTTCTCCGGTTTCAGCAGGTTCTTCCTCTTCCTCTTCCTCCGCTTCGATGTCTTCCCACTGATCCCCCTCTGCGCGCAAGGCTCGCCGGCTGAGAGCCTCACCTGCTGCAGACGCGTCGCGATCAAGCGTTTCTCGCAAGAGCACGCGTCTCCGCTTCTTATCCTCCGCGAGGATATCGAGCACGGCATCCACATCCACAGAGCTCTGCGCGGCCAGTAACTCGGTGATATTTACCTCGGGCACGTCAGGTGGCGGCGCTTGCCAGCTTCCCTTCCTTTTCCCTCGAGAGATCGCCTTCCTCAGCTTCTCGACGGAATCTTCTCCTTCTAAGTCGTCCGGCCGCGCGACCTTTGCGCTCGTTATGTTTTTGAGAGGGAAACGGAAGCGAAGGCCTGTGGTGCCGATATGCTCGAGCCAAGGCCAAGCATAGCTCAGATATGACAGGTCATGCTGGTCCAGCCGGGGCTCCAGATATTTCAGAAACCGCGCGCTGCAAAAGGCGGCCACACACCCACGCACACCGCTTTGGTATCTACACAGCTTGGGCACACAGCATGTCCCCTCAGCGCTCAGCAAGCCGTACTCAGGTCCACTTCTACCAATACAGCTTGTGTAGCCTTAGAGACAACGTGCACGAGTCAAGGGAAAACCTGGACGCAAAATCCGGCGTCTGCTTCAAAGTCGAAATGAGCGCTGTTATAATGAACTCAGGTGACACACCTGCTGCAGTGGCCGGCAGGCGTGACATCAGTCTCTAACTTGACCTTGCCCGCCTGGATGTCAAATAGCGGCTGCCATCTCTCCAGGTCAAGCGAGTCAAGCGTGGGGTTAACCAGCGTTTTCCGCGGAGGCGGAAAGTTCGGCTTGGCCGCAGGCTTTGGCGACCCCACAGCTACTGGCGGTTTCTTGGGCACGTCTCCCGCTACTTTGACAGCAGGTTTTGTAGGGAGGTCTTTGACGGAATTGATCACTGGGCGTTTGGGCGGTAGGGCGTCGGTCGAGGTGTTTGCTTTGATCGACTTTGTACGTGAGATGCTATTTCCCTGGGATGCAATCTTCTGGACCACTGGCTTGAGTGCCGGTTCCGGCTCCTCCCCGGTAGCCAAGCTTAGAGTTGGGGGCATTGCCTCGGGGGTCGACTTTTGGGATCTCCAGCCGAAGAGGTATGCAAGGCCCGATCCAAAACCTCCTCGGGTTTGTTTAGTTGATTGCGGCGAGTCTATCCTCACGGGAGGCGCCACAGCGACCTCAGCATCCTCTCTCCTGTTTGCCTTGTCGGCAGCAGAAGAAGAGACAGGGGTCACGGAGGGAGAACTCCGAGGAGAATGAACAGACGGGATCACTCTTGCCTCGACGTTTGCATTGCCAGCGTTCTTCTGGGCGAGGCCAGCTTCGGCAGCCGAGCTTTGAGGGAGAGGCTGGACCGATTTGAGAGGTTTTGCTCTCATGGATTTCATGGCTTCTCCAGTTTTGCCGTCAGCCTGAGCCTGAGACCTGCGGGACGGGTTGGACTCGTCCAGCACCATCATCTGCTTCCATAGGGTAGCCGATCCTGCCACCGCTTGAAATGTCTTCTCTTGCAGCATCGTCACTTGCGGTGTCTCAGGCCTGTCCTTTCGCTGCTTCCGCTCCTCCTCGAAATCGTCGATAGCCTTCTGCTTCTCCTTTCGAATATTCGCATATGCCTTTTCACTGCACATGAGTCGCCATCCGTCCCCCTTCACGTTGACCGGCTTGCAGAACTTCTTCTCAGCAGCCTCCACCGCTTTTCGGATCCGCTCCTTCTTCAAGAGCTCTTCGTGCCGCTTCGCCTGGGCTTCGGCGCTGGCCGTCGACTTCGCCAAGGTATGCTTCAGCTCCTTTTGAACAGCCAACGCGTCCTGATGCCGGCTGGTCCCTACAGATAGTATTTCGCTCTCCTCGTATTTCCCACTCGAGATAGAGTTGTCTGTGCCAGTCTCTTCTTCTGCTCCGTTCTCAACGGCAGTGTCTTGCAACTCAGTTTGGCTGTCCTGAGTTTCGATCTCCTGCAAGAAATCTTCCGCTTCCTCTTCCTGGGAGTTATTTACAGCACTCCCAAAAGGCTCCATATTCAAGGACTCGGCGGAATCGGTGTTGCTCCAACTGCTGGCTACCTCCAGATTGGGATTCGGCGTGAAGCCCGAATTCCACAGAAACGGAAGAAAGGATAGTGCGAGAAGAACCCAAGGAAACCATCTTACGGTGGTTCGTACGATAGATACCAAGCCAGAAGCCGAATTCGGTCTCACATTTGTCTTGCTCCTACTCCTCTGCATCCCGTTATCCTCAGAGGCACGTGTGGGAGTTCGTCTCGTGGCCATTATAGCCGGTCAACATGACCTTGCAGACCACGAAGCTGCTTTCTGCTAAAATTCCGTCAAATGCACAAGCTCCTCTGTGTAGAACAGCAGGTGATCAACCTGTCAGATAGAAACGACCCGAGCCCTTCAATGTATGCATCGAAATGCTGCCCAGTAAGTCTCGCTATTCAAACAAAGCTTTCACTGTTATGGGAAGAGATCTTCCGCTGATCCGGCAGAAGCACCAAGAGCGCAGGTGCTCAAGGTCATTTTCAATCTTCAAGCTGCAGTAATAAGCGAGTGAGCGCAAATGCCGCATCTTATCTGAGCATTCAGCGAGGGATGGATCGGCTTGGTGATGCAATTTTCGTGCATATTTGGTGGCGAAAGGTGTTAAAGTAAAAACAACGGTACACTTTTCATTGCCACAACAGCGAAAACCCTACGAGACCTTTCAAATTGAATGGACCCTGTGTATAGGACATCGAAACACTGCTATCAGACAGCTTCCATTTGTCACGTGCAAAAACGCAAAAATTACTTCCAAGTTAAAAGTATTACCGAGTGAAAACGATCGGAAGACCGGGAAAGAGCCCCCGTCTTTGCTGAGTTTGATAAACTGCTGGAGGTCAAGCTTTATTGGCGACGGTTCCTAAGGGACTCACTTGCAGGTGAATCCACTTTGATTCCCGAAAACTACCAACTAGAAGCAAACAAAATAACAAACAACGACAAGGGTTGGAGGCTTACCCGACCGCTGGAGGATGTTTCGCGGATCAGCTTCTCAGTAAATAAATCATCGATGGCGGTTGAAAGCACTCACAGCGCTCCAGAGATAACAGCAGAAGCGTGCGGTGAGAGCAAGCTCAGATATCGGTGCACGGCTTTCACAACCACGGGTAAGGAAGTCACAGCTTTTAAGCAATAGGAGCGGTCAGAGCAGTCAGGCTGCCGCATCATCAAAACTCATCTCAACTAGCCCTTCTTAGGGCAATCGTTATCTCGCCTTAGAATACTTTAGGCCTCCACCGATCACCAGATACTTGAATTAAATGGGTTTTGTGATGCAGCGTATGTGACCAGTGCATCGTTCTTTCTCACGAACTTTTTCTCAAGAGACGGGAACGTCTAACTTTCCCCTGCAGATTTGGATTTCATCAGGCCATGCCATTTGCATTTTTTTGAAGTCCCCCTTGACCCTACACCCTTTTGACTTGTGTAAATTTAAAAACGCATTCCATATATAAGGGTATAAAGAAGGAAATTCGTGAGGTGTCATTTGACTGTCATGTTTCAGTAATTCCAAATTCGAACTATTTCGCTTATGACGCTGACGGTCCACCCGGACCGGACCCCCCAGAATTGCGGTGCTGCGGGACGTGTCACTCTTGACTCTATCTCTTTACTGGATTTGATAGTATACCCTATAGGATATACTCATTTCCTAGGGTCAACCATGCATTTTAA
This sequence comes from Cymbomonas tetramitiformis, assembly GCA_001247695.2. Lineage (NCBI taxonomy): Eukaryota > Viridiplantae > Chlorophyta > Pyramimonadophyceae > Pyramimonadales > Pyramimonadaceae > Cymbomonas > Cymbomonas tetramitiformis. Next base: position 5,831 of record LGRX02006602.1, read on the forward strand.
GCCCCAAAATACCACGAGGGCACAATAGTATATCAAAGACATATCAAATAAGATACCTTGCACCTATTTTTGCCTTAATAATTCACGATACCTTTGAACAAGTAAGGTGATTTTATACGTGATGTGTGTGGAATGCACCCTGTACCGCGTGTGAGCTAGACCATGTCGGAATGAACCTCCAAATCCATTTTTAGGGGTATCAAAGCATTCTAGTATCATTCTAACACTATCATGGTTGCATGTAACACGATTTTGCACACTCTGCACGATATTAATAGGCAATGCACACACTTATCATACACGCATATTAGAGTCGCGAGCACACCGATGTGCAGGTAACCATGATCGTAATAATTCCATAATAATAATAATACATTTACGCTAGCAAAGGGGACAAAGTCCTGAGAGTGCGGTATCCCTGCAAAGCAGGCTAGTGAAAACACCAGGGGCTACTCCCTCCGCTATAGCGCGCCCACAAAGGGGCTCAACCCAGTTTTCAACAGGGTGACATCTAGAGAAAAAGCTAAGTGCTAGGCAATAAAAACTCTAGAAGATGGAGAAGCAGCCATGGCCGGGTGAGTGGAGGGGTGGCTGAATCTGAGCGGTGGGGAGGGAAGCGCGAAGAATTAAGGGGGTTTTTGGAGACGTTGAGGAAGGTGGCCAGGTGGGCGGGGGAGCGGAGGGGTGGCGGGGGCTAGGTTGTGCATAAACCGTTAACCGGTTTAAACCCGAGGGGGTCATTTCAGGTTTAAACCCAGGTTTAAACCCAGGTTTAAACCCCCGGAATTCCCCCCCATTGCCGTCGTTGCCATATACGGCGTGTACGCGCCATACGTGACCTAGCGACGCGACGATGCTACCTGGCCGATAAATAAATCCTACGGCTTACACTCCGTTGGTACAATCGTTTGATCGCGTGCACATAATTTGTTGTCACTTGTATCGTTGTATGGAATAGGAGACGAGACACGAGATAGAGAGCACGCCGTACGATTACCAAACGGCTACTCGCACGGCTGCCAGAGAGCAGACTGAATTTCAATATGGCGTCTACCCCTGTTGTATGCTTAACAATGAAAAGACAACATGTACCCTTTGATATGCTTAACAATGTGAAACTAGACTTAACATTGTGAAACTAGGCTTAACAGTGTGAAACCACAAACCGGTTTAAACCCGAGGGGGTCATTTTAGGTTTAAACCCAGGTTTAAACCTAGGGGGGTAGGGGTTTATCACAACCCGGGGCAGGGGAGGGGAGGGGGGGGACGGCCCCTCCCCTTGGGGACACGAAACCATCGTTTATTGCAAGACTTTTGAAAATTATTGCAGGAGGGTTTGAAGAAAGTCGTTTGACTGTTGCACGGCTTCTGTTTCTGTCATGGTTTCACTGCTCGAGATGTCAACTGTATGCGGGTCAGTATTTAACATGACGCGCGCCTCCCCCCCCGAGATCGATAGTCAGTGGGGCTACAATACCCTGGTGTACAATTTACATCTGGGTTCAGTTGGCTCACACGACGATACATGGACCGTGGCATGAACTCTTACAATACGTGTGCCACGTCGGTCGTTCGCGAGCTCTGACTTCATTGTGGTCGCTATGCCATCCTTCATTCGACATGCAGACGTTTGGCCAACTCAGTCGCGAATATAATTTTCTGATCTGAAACGAACCCTCGACTGGACCCGGTTGGCCGCCTAGGAATATTGAATTTCGATGGAAAGATCTTCGTTGTAACGGAAGATAGCTTTCCGGTGACGTGGAATTGTTCCGGGGAGATGGCGTTCACATTGAAGGAAATAATGATGATAAATCAAACAAAGTCAATAAATCGTGAGCCCTGAGATCAATTAGGTGAAAATCGAAGCGTGAACCTTCCTTCCTATCGGCTGATCAATTTGAACTTCGTGCTTCATTTCAAAAATTTCAAGAGAGGCATTCTACTGCTGTCGGAGCATACGATAGCATCCAGCGTTTGCAGGTAAAGTCAGGCCTCCAGCATGTGAATATTTTGCTGGACTTCGGGTTTAGGCTTAGTTATTATGGGCTCTGACTAGCCCCTAGCCTGACCCTGCTTCCGTTTCGTGTCCGTGACATCCTAGCACTGTACTGTACAGTAGTACAGTACAGTAGTACAGTCATTGTTACTGTCTGGGTTTCCGAGAGCATAAAGCTCCAGCCAGACACTGTTTATGGGTTTATCAGTTTCATGCTTAGCGAGCTTAGCCGGACAGCGTATCTGTCTTCCTCGCAGGTTATAGGCCGCACCGGCTTTCCGGTGATTCTGATGATGGCACAGCGCCTTGCTGTTGCCATGTTCGGCTAAGTAGGACGTAGGAGGGGTTGAGCGCCCACTTGGGCGGTGGTGAAAGGCTCTTACGGTATGGCCTTTTGACTTGGCAGTGATGGCGGCACGCTTGTGCTCGCCTTCGCTGCACAGGAGATCAGTTGGTGACGGGTTATTTTTATTTTACGAGAAGCATCGTCGCAGCGAGAGTTAATCTGTTTCGTGCGCCGCTGGCTCCGGCGAGGTCGTTCCACACGTCACTGATTTTGGCCGCTCTCATGGTATCGCTTACGACCTGTGAATTTTTGATCTGTCAGCTGAGACTTCTACAAGCTGTCTGGCCGCTGTAAGCGTTCTTCCACCATCTCCCTGTTTAGCTCAGCCTTCTCCCCTGTCTCTATCTATCATGGTTACCACGACGAACAACATGACGCGGTCTCGCGTCCGTAGACTAGAAACTATTTTCGATGATGTGGGTGCGCAGCATTCTGCGACGCCACATACCCCGCAGCTGCCGGCTCCGACCACCGCAGCTGCGAGAGAAATTTTGGACAAGTGTAAGCAGCTGGCCCGTGAAAATTTCGACAGAAAGGTTGCAAAAACCGTTGCCACGAAGGTTCTTGGCGACAAATCGCAGCGCTTTGCAGGGACAGAGGCGGATGCTGTGGACATTTTTTCACAATTAATGCATGAACTCCGCGCGCAGTTTGTGCTTCAGTCGACGGCGTTTGCTCCCCTGTTTGAATTGACTGACATGGCAGTTGAGGCTAGGCATGAAGCGAATGAGTTGTTACTCTCGGCTCTGACGTTTCTGGCTCGCCCTGGCTCACCTGCCCGTGACTGGCTTGAGGCCTCTGGGTCTGACGTTCCTGGAGATGGCAAGCGCGCTGCCCTTGAGGTAGTGCGCATGCTCCAGGAACGTTCAGAGCCCTTTGACTCTTTTGAGTTGCTGCTGGCGGTCCGCATCCCCAGCAGCAAAGATCCTGACCGTGGCATCCGTGAGTTCAATGGCCTGTTGCGGGACGTTCAGCGTTCCCACAACTTGCCAGAGGACGCGGTGAAACGGCAGTTTCTCAAGGCTCTCGGCAATTCGGCGTTGTACCGTGACTTGGCTAATTCCTTGGCTCGAGCTGACCAGCGGCAGGGCGTGTCTCTCTTGACTATTCAGGCTCGCTCGTGTGCGGGAGCAGTTCCGCCACGGCCTGAAAGTCTCTGACACCCGTGTCTCTGCTCTGTCATTCGGCGATGGCGCGTCTGACCTGGCTACGGCGTTGTCCAGTCTGCAGAAGCAGCTGGAGCGCATGCAGCAGGACATTCGTGACCTGAAGCGGCAGAAGCGGGAGGGGGCACCGCCTGCGGGCAAGCACCTTACCCGCTCTGCTGCTAAGCATCATCGTGCTGGTGTTAAACCACTTGGCACCGCTCCTCTTGTCTCGTTTGACAAGAAGAGTGGTGCCTTCGTGCCCCACTGCAAGAATGCGGTGTGTGCACAAAGTGGTTTGAAGCACTGGCATGCTGAATGCCCCAATGGCGGTCTTCACTCTGCCCACTATTGTGGTGCAGTTGAAGACTACGAGGCTGACTGTATGGCTGTTCGTTTCCAGCGTTTCTATGACGCGGGGGATGAGCACGCCTTCGAGTCACTCTGCGCGATGGAGGGTCGCCCGGAGGTGTGCGAGCTGTCGGCGCATTCTTTTGTGCCGACTGAGCCCACATCTCTTAAGCACTTTCAGGATGCAGCGGCTTCCGTTCAGGATGCGGCAGCTGACGAGGGCGTCGTGGCTCACTTTCCTCTGGCCACATTCCACTCGGGTGCACGAGATTCGATTCCGCCACCGCCTGCGGTTCGGGATCCCTCTGCACTCGTGGCTGGTGGTGTGCCTACGGCTCATGACCCGCCAGTGGCTATGCCTGGCTCTCTCGGCTTGCCCGGTTCTGTCCCATCGCTCCAGCTTGGCGACACTGCACCGGCTCCGCTGTTTGCTGGCATGACGATTGAGGCTTCTGACATTGGCTCTGAAGGCTCTGACAACGACCGGCTTTCTGACAATGACTCTGACGGCGGGCAACGAGTGGCTTTTGACTCCTTCGGCGCTCTTGAGCATGGCTCTGACAGGGGAGCATCGCCAGCAGCAGCTCCGGTGTACCGTCCGCGGGCTCCGCCGAGCTTTATCCGATGTGCGTTGATGTCTTCGGTTCTCTGCTGTTCTCTATTGGCCAGTGCTACGGCATCTCTGGTTGCCGTGGGCGGTGGTGACAGGGGCCTGGTTGAGCCCGGAGTCACCGTCCATCGGTCTACTGGGGATCTCTTTGCTTCGGATCCGCCTCTCGGCTCTCTGGACATCCGTGATTGGCCGCCTGACGATCGAGTTCTGTTTTCATCTCTTTCTTCAAGGTTCAAACCACCGTGGGATCCTACTTGTCTGGCTTCTTCAGTTACTTTGCTTTCAGCTGCGGAACCACCTTACCCACTTGGGTCTGGTGGTGCTCAATCGGTTGCAGACAACTTCCAATTCACTTCCGGGTTCTTATTTACTTTGCATCCGACCGCTGAACTCAGCTCCGCTGACCAGCCTCAAAGTGGCTGAGTCTCTTGGCATTTATCCTGGTAGCTTGATTAGCTTTAGCCCAGTAGTGGGATGACCGGGTCAAGACCCCGGCACCCAGCTAGAAGTGATCGGTTTCCACCGAAGTGAATGTTAGGTGTTTGTTTATTGTCACGTGGCTGTATACCCTGTACCTGCCTTGCTAGGTAGTCACGCCCACGGGTGGTGTGCTGGACTTCGGGTTTAGGCTTAGTTATTATGGGCTCTGACTAGCCCCTAGCCTGACCCTGCTTCCGGTTCGTGTCCGTGACATCCTAGCACTGTACTGTACAGTAGTACAGTACAGTAGTACAGTCATTATTACTGTCTGGGTTTCCGAGAGCATAAAGCTCCGGCCAGACACTGTTTATGGGTTTTTTATTCAGTTTCATGCTTAGCGAGCTTAGCCGGACAGCGTATCTGTCTTCCTCGCATATTTTGTGTCTAGCGTGGATACTAGTCAGCTAGGCTGCACCCCTATATATATGTGTGTCCGAGTCGTGTCTCACCGTCCCTGCATGCGTTTGGCCTGTGGACTGCGGCAGATTATGTAAGTCCGAGTCGTGTCTCACCGTCCGCATGCGTTTGGCCTATGGACTGCGCGAGATCATATGTAGGTCGAGTCGTGTCGCACCGTCCCTGTTTGCGTTTGGCCTCGGGCGCTGCAGCAGATGATATGTAAGTCCCGCCGAGTCGTGTCTCACTGTCCCTGCATGCGTTTGGCCTATGGACTGCGCTGCAGGTATGTAAGTCCGAGTCGTGTCTCACTGTCCCTGCATGCGTTTGGCCTATGGACTGCGCTGCAGTGAGATGATATGTAAGTCCGACTCGTGTCTCACTGTCCCTGCATGCGTTTGGCCTCTGGACTGCGCCGCAGATAATATGTAAGTCCGAGTCGTGTCTCACTGTCCCTGCATGCGTTTGGCCTATGGACTGCGCTGCAGGTATGTAAGTCGGACTCGTGTCTCACTGTCTATGAATGCTTGCGTGTGTCGAGCGTATATTTGTATAGACGAGTAAGCCCGAGGAGTGAGACTAACAGATGCATCGGTTATGGGGGTGTTGCGGTGTGGGCGTAGGCATGGGCCGCAAGCGGGGCAAAAGATCAAACTTTGCGCGGCAGAAAAAACGGGATAAAAAAAGACTTTTTGTAGAGAGCGGACAACTTCGCACAAGCCCTGCTGGTACTGATTTTGAGAGTGATAAGGGGGCAGACGTCCATACCCCGCCCGTTGTCACCCAACTGCAGGATGAACTCTGCAGTGAAAGAAGTGGCGGGAATTCTGAGGAGGAGGGAGGCGACGTTACCCAAAATTCGACGGACGACGAGATGGATGACACGGAGAGTTGTTGTACCAGCATCCCCAAGACCAATTCGCCCGCGTCCCTGCCTCCTCCCCGTCCGTTTAGCTCGCGGGTCCCATCCAGCTCGCGTCCCCAAACGAGTGGATATGGCTTTTTGTGGCGGGACAAAAGCCAATTTTCTAGAAGGCAGAGCGTTCAAATAAAAATTAGCTGCCAACCAACCTGCCAACCCTCAGACTTTCCCGCACAACGTCGTGTCCCTCCGTCGGATGTTCACGTTACTGCATTTCACAAGGTCCTAGGCAACAAAGCGAAACAAAGACGGCAACTGGAACGGGGATGCGTCCTTGTAGATGAGGCAAAGCGGATGTCAACACACACACGACTGTGTGTTGATGACCGCACAACGATCCCAGCGACACCACCACCACCACTATCAACCAAGCGATCCTTTTTGAATCGCCGGCCATTATTCCCACAGTGAGTGTATAGAATACCGTAGAATAGAATACAGTAATCACTCAGTAATAAGAAAACCCGCCAATAAGAAAGTAGCCAGCTTTTTTGATTTCTTCACAATATTTAACACATAACACTCCATATTTAAGATCTCTATATAAATAAGAAAGTTGCTAGGCTGACCTAAAATTCCTGTTTTCTTAAAATCGAGTGTTTACTGTAGTGTAAAATAGTTATTACTGTAACATATTATAGTTATTACTGTAACATACTATACAACATAAAATAGTTATTACTGTAACATACTATAACATCATACGAGTGTTAGCATGCTATATTCTCTCCTCTGCTGAGCTCGCCAGATTATTTGGTTGGTGCTAACTTGAGATAATGGGAAGCTTATTCACACTCAGTCTCAATACAACCTTAGGCATACATTAATTAGCCCTGTGTGCGTATTGCCATGTGTAGATATGCAATCATGGTAAAGCATACCATTCCTCATGAGGTCGATGTTATAGGGTAACCCAAAATGCCTTCCGCCGTTACGCGAAATGGGGAAATACCCTACAGATTTTGGGTTCGGGATGGGTTGATGCGGAGCATCCTTAATTATAGATATATGTATCGTGAGCTCGGGAAGCTATCGTATGCATGATGGATCGAAGTGCATCGATAGATATCGATTTTACAGCGAAACTCACAATGGCTTCGCGCAGCTTCGCGTAATATGAAATACCCTACGGATTTTCGGTTCCGGTCGAGATGAGCTGATGCGGATCATTCTAAATGATAGTTATATGTGTTATGAGCTCAGGAAGCCATCACATGCCCGATGGATCGTCGTGCATAAACAGAAATTGATTTTATAGTGGAACCCAAAATGCCTTCCGCAGTTTCGCGCAATACGAAATACCTTAGAGAATATGGGTTCCGGTCGGGATATGCTGATGCCGAGGCATCGGAATGGTGGATATATGTGTTATGAGCTCAGGAAGCCATCATATGCCCGATGGATCGTTGTGCATCTACAGAAATCGATTTTATAGTGAAACCCAAAATGCCTTCCGCAGTTTCGCGTCAAATGAAATACCCTACAGAATTTGGTTTCCAGTCGAGACAAGCTGATGCTGAGGTTTCGGAATGGTAGATGTATGTGTTGTGAGCTCAGGAAGCCATCACATGCCCGATGGATCGCGGTGTAACTCGAGATATCGATTTTATAGTGAAACCCAGAAATGCCTTCCGCAGTTTCGCATAATAAGCAATACCCTGCAGATTTTCGGTTCCGGTCGAGATGAGCCAATGCTGAGCGATGGGAATGATAAATATATGTGCTATGAGCTCAGGAAGCCATCATACGCCTGATGCATCGCGGTGCAACTCGAGATATCGATTTTATAGTGAAACCCAAAATTCCTTCCGCAGTTTCGCGTAATAAGAAATGCCCTACAGATTTTCGGTTCCGGTCGAGATGAGCTGATTCTGAGCGATGGGAATGATAAATATATGTGCTATGAGCTCAGGAAGCCATCATATGCCTGATGCATCGCGGTGCAACTCGAGATATCGATTTTATAGTGAAACCCAAAATGCCTTCCGCAGTTTCGCGTAATAAGAAATACCCTACAGATTTCGGGTTCCGGTCGAGATGAGCTGATGCTGAGCATACGGAATGATAGATATATGTGATGTGAGCTCAGGAAGCCATCACACGCCTGATGCATCGCGGTGCAACTCGAGATATCGATTTTATAGTGAAACCCAAAATGCCTTCCGCAGTTTCGCGTAATAAGAAATACCCTACAGATTTTCGGTTCCGGTCGAGATGAGGTGATGCTGAGCATACAAAATGATAGATATATGTGTTATGAGCTCAGGAAGCCATCACACGCCTGATGCATCGCGGTGCAACTCGATATATCGATTTTATAGTGAAACCCAAAATGCCTTCCGCAGTCTCGCGTGATATGAAATACCCTACAGATTTTGGGTTTCGGTCGAGATATGCTGATGCTGAGGCTTTGGAATGATAGATGCATGTGTTGTGAGACCAGGAAGCCATCACATGCCCGATGGATCGTGGTGCATCCATAGCTATCGATTTTATAGTGAAACCCAAAATGCCTTCCGCAGTTTCGCGTAATATGAAATACCCTACAGATGTTGGGTTCCGGTCGAGATATGCTGATGCTGAGGCTTCGGAATGATAGATGTATGTGTTGTGAGCTCAGGAAGCCATCACATGCATTATGCATCGCCGTGCATCCCGAGATATCGATTTTATGGTGAAACTCGCAATGGCTTCCGCAGTTTCGCGTAATATGAAATACCCTACAGATTTTCGGTACCGGTCGAGATAAGCTGATGCGGAGCATTCTAAATTATAGATACATGTATCATGAGCTAAGGAAGCCATCGCATGCATGATGGATCGCGGTGCATCGATAGATATCGATTTTACAGTGAAACTCACAATGGCTTCCGCAGTTTCGCGTAATATGAAATGCCCTCCAGATTTTCGGTTCCGGCCGAGATGGGCTGATGCGGAGCATTCCAAATGATAGATATATCTATTGTGAGCTCAGGAAGCCATCACATGCACGATGCATCGCCGTGCATCCCGAGATATCGTTTTTATGGCGAAACTCGCAATGGCTTCCGCAGTTTCGCGTAATATGAAATACCCTACGGATTTTCGGTTCCGGTCCGGAGGGGGTGAAGATGAGCACGCTAAATGATAGATACATGTATCATGAGCTCAGGGAGCCATCATATGCATGATGGATCGTGGTGCATCGATAGATATCGATTTTACGGTGAAACTCACAATGGCTTCCGTAGTTTCGCGTAATGGGGAAATACCCTGCGGATTTTCGGTTCCGGTCGAGATGGGCTGATACTCTACAATCTAAATGATAAATATATGTGGTATGAGCTCAGGAAGCCGTCATATGTGTGATGGATCGGGTTGCATCGATAGATATCGATTTTACAGTGAAACTCACGATGGCTTCCGCAGTCTCGCATAATCGGGAAATACCCAACAAATTTTCGATTCCGGTCGAGATGATCTGATGCTGAGCATACGGAACGATAGATATGTGTGTTACGAGCTCAGGAAGCCGTCACATGCTTGATGCATCCCGAGACATCGAGTTTATAGTGAAACCCAAAATGTTTCCCGCGCGACTTTCGCATAATATGAAATGGCCATCAGAATTTCGGTTCCCATAGAGGAGGGCTGATGCTGAGTGTTCGGAATGATAGATATATGTCAATTGAATTGAGGAACCCAGCATATGCATGATAGATCATGGTGCATCAGCAGTTATCGATTTAATGGTGAAACCCAACCTTTCCATATGCATATTAAACTCAGCTCACATATTCACAACCCTATGATCTAGCGCCTCATAAGTAAATAATTTCGGCGGCAGCTCCAAACTCCGTTCATTATGTCAAAATTTTCCAATATATCACCCCATATATGGGCCGCAATTACAGCCCCCTCGCTCGTGCATATCAAGTCTAGCTCACATATTCATAACCCTAGCTGTGCTCACATATTCATGTTGAACATCCGGAAAGATGGATGTGAGGAATCTAACTTGCGCTGACAGCCTATTATTCTGCCAGACTGCAACCCCTTCAAATACTTAAGCCCGGCATTTTAGCCTGTGCTCGGAAAGCGAGACTCGGATACACGTTCCCAGAGCTGAGAACATGTACCCGAGCTTCGGGGATGTCAGGAATTAAACCTGAGGTGAAAGAGGGCCACCCGATCACACGGCAACCCCTCACATATTCAGGACAGTCGTTTCGGGCCGTTCAGCAAAACGTCACATTAAACGTGCAGTGCCGAACGCAAAACATACAAGCTACGATGGCAGCTTCGTGAGCACAGTCAAGGCTGCATCACTCACAAGGGAAAACACTAAAATTACAGTACCTTGATTGGCTAAGACTACTGTGCAGCCAGGAAGTGAGAAGAGAAGAGCAAAGCTGTGATATCTCAGATTCAAACTGAGATCTCCGGAGATATTCCCCGGCGCTCTATGTTGAGCTAATATCACAAACGCAAAAGTTTCAACAAGCAGGCTTGCAACAGAATCGACCGTGGTCATAGACTCACAGAAGAATTAATAAAACCAAAGCTTCGCGCATACTGATATCGGAAAGAGCTGAAAAAAACTGACACGAAGCTGAAAAGTATGGCAACTCAGGTTATAACTGAGATCTCTGGAAGACATTTCCATCGCTCTATTTCGAGCTACTGCCACGAAGGAATGCTGTCTTTTCCCGCTGTGCCCAGGGCAGTACGCGTGCCGTGCGCGAGTCAGACTTCCGGTTTACTGTTCGGGAAAAGAGTCCACATTCAAGGAGTCACCTACAGGCTGCGAAATCACGAAGTGTACGGCGCTCTTTATGGTGTTGGCCGTTGTTTTCTCGACGGATCCGAAAACAAAGACAACCTGGCACCTCCCCAAGACAGCTACATAACACAGACACGGTTAAACAATCGCAAGGTTAATATTCTGCCTCAATCTAGACACACAAAAATACTTGCACACAAAGCAGGCACGAAAGTGATGGCAAGGATGCTGAGTGCTGGGACCTTCAACGACTGATAGCGTCAAATGCACGCAAAATGATTGGTCAATGGCAATGATTCCATCTCAAATTCCATCGGGATCCGACATGGATGCACCGATGGACATCGCAATCTGTACCACCATTTGGAACGCAAGAAACCTGTCACCAACAAATATCTGAGCTGACGTTGCATTTGTTCATTTTTAATTGATAAATATATACGACCGACGGATCAAGTCGATGTTTATCTAATGGCATCGGGCTTGGATGGCCCAATTCCCAGATACGCTGATGCAACCATGGCCTTCGGCGTCTCCTCCATATATATATTCTTAATTTGTCGACAAGGGCGACAGGTAAGCGTCGGAAGATTCCCTTTCCGCGGCTTCAGAATGCTTTTTGAATCCAATTCTGCAGACGCGGAGCCTGCGATACTCTGTGACCATTTTCGCGATCTGGCATGTGGGGGGTGGCGCGAGTCATGGGTGGTGGTCGTGGTGTTTAACAGAAACACGTCTCCGCGCCCGCTATTTTTGGTGTGTTGCCTACACGAAATTCTTGAAAGTTTTTTGAGGAGTGGTTTAATCTTACCACGGGGAACACCTATCGTGTTGAGGACAGTAATAAAAAAGAGGAGGGAGGTATCCCATGCGGAGTGTAAGAACTTTGGGCCATTTCACGGTGCTTATGAAGGGCTTGGAATTTGCATTCGAACCGCTGAGCCGCGGCGGGTGCCGCAAAGAGGTATCGTTCAAGCCCGAACGTGGGCTCCCTATATCCCTTTCGACGTGTGGTTGATGCTTGCGGGGGCGCAGGATCTCCCTCGCCTCGTAAGACAGTTATCCGAAGGCTGGGATGCATTAGGGTATGGTTCACGGATATCGGCTCGAAATAGTGGTCGCGATTTCTCCCCCTGAGGACCACATGGTTATAGTCCCTCAGTTCCTCGTAGTCGCAGTCGCAGTCGCAGTCGTGACTCTCAGACTCACTGCATGTGACACATTCATAAAAATAGTATTCTCCCTATTTATGACCATTACGGTTATTGGTCATATGTGCTTACTTTGAACCCTTAGATTTAACTTATTTTCATCCGATCGATGGACATTTCCGAAACAGATCTGTATCGTTCCGCTACTTGTATGGTTGTCGGAAAACTCGCGGCTGCACACGAAAGATGTGTTTTAACTAAGGCTAACTGCTTTTGTGTTACGAAAGGAGGATCACTTCAGGCCTCAGGAGTGTAAGTCGGATACGCAGGTCCGTCTAGCGTAGGGAACGGCCGCATTGCCACCGGACAATTCGGAAAAGGAATTTTTGAAACAGATAAACGTGTGCGATGGTTGTACTTGACTGTAACGTCTTAGCTTGACCTTGCCACGCTTTCGCTTTTGTCGTGAGTTGTACGCCTTCTGACGAACGAGTGGGAGTGCTTCAAGTTTTTTGGAGCTGAATCTAATATACTGGAAGTCTGTTTGCGCATCCCGAACCGGGAAATCTTTCGCAAGGGCCCCACAGCAGTACGTCTCCTGAAATCATGTTTGAGCTCGCGCACACCAACACTCCCGAAACGAGAAGTTCCATCGTCACCCTTCCCAGTAGCCCGCAAACACACAGCACATTGAAGAAGCTCTGGCCACAGCTTACCCGCTCCGAGCTCGGGACCGCCGCCATTCAACATGCACTCGTGGAACGGGACAACACGTCCACGGTATTTAAGAGAAGCCCAGTCAGGTTCAACTGCTCCACAGAACCCTCCTCCTGTATTCCACCCCCGACGAGATCCCATTTTCCAATGTTCTAGAAGTTCAAAAAGATATTATTTCGCAGAAAGTTGTATGTAAAGTTGGAATAGTTACGCACATGTGACAGTAATTGAAGCCACGCAAACCTCAAGGACTCTCGCTGCTTTTCAGACAATTCTTTGCAAGAATAGACCTGTCGGAAAACAAAATTAGTTTTTAGCAACGGCACTTTTCAACACAGAATGTGGGATGAAGCTTGAGTGTGTGCCGTGTATTCCGGGCATCGCCACGTGGGCGGGACTCTGCTAATTACAGTACCACGGAATCTTGAGTGAAATCAGGCCATGTTCAGAAAGATGCTAAACAGGTTATTGACATATATATTGCAGGCCACTAACGAGGTCGCTGTCAACACCTAAAAGATCTCTTTTGAAGGATGTGGATGTGGATCATCCAGGCTTGGATTTGACCAGGTTCGTGCAGCCGCACGTCTCTTGTGATTACTGGAGAGCCCGTACCCACGTTGTTACAACTGTCGTTGCATCAGGAGAGCCACCATCCTTTGTGCTGACGCTAATCGGATGTAGAACTGGAATGTCACGAGTAGGAAACGACGAAAGCTGTCCATACCCCGCTAGTCCCGCCGCTCGTCTGGCACTGGTTCGAATCCCGCTTGTGTGACGCGGGCTTGAGTGAAGCAGCTTTCTCCCTGGATTCGGTTCTGTGGTTGACCTGATTTCGCTACTGGACGCGCTGAACTTGAGCTTGGGACGGACACTGCAAATAAGGCGCCATCTCATTGTTTCTCCGACGCTACCTCCTTAAAGGGTGCCGATAGGCCGCATACGTGAACATCCCATACACCTGAAGGTCATATAAGATTACTTTCATATCGAATAATCAGTATTTTTTTGCTGCTCTCACTTGTATTCAGCCGTAATCGAGTGGGACTCAGCCAGCTTGGGAACGGGTGCTGGCCTGATGCGGCGCTGCACCAGGTTCGACTTTGAGCAGATGGCGACCGAAGAGATGATGGCGACCCTCATTCAGGCGAGCAACATGTATGCGTCTGGGCATAAGCGCTATGGCAAATCCCTTCTCCATTGGCTACCGGTGGCCAAGACTCCCGCCGTCAAGCGAGTAATGGACAGCTGCTACTTGCAGAGGTAATGTCCCCACCAGATCTCATGCTCTAGTCCATGAAAGCTCCCGCGTTTGCGTCGTTGTGGAGTTGCTCTCGAGCTGCCCCCCCGAAAGATTTGCAGTTACCGTGCACACCCACACCTGCACCAAGGGATGATTGAAGGGTTTGAGTTCTGCACCTTAAAAGTGTGTCCAAAGTGCGTCCCCAAGCCCTTGCCTGTTCGTTTCCCTCTCTCTGGATCGCGGAAGGACGTATGGACAGACGGAGAACGGGAGGGCGGTGGAGGCTCCTTCCTTGCTCGAGTTTGTCCTCTCATTGCCCTCCGCAAGCCGCTCCTCGTCTATGTTGACCGTACTGTGGGATCGGGTAGAGGCGACTTGGCATGTTCTCCGGGAGCCTTATCGTGGGGCTGGTACTATCTCGCAGGGCGCTGGCAAAGAAGGTTCTGTCCGACTTCCAGCCGGAGCAAGGTGAAAAGACGAGCGCCCTGCTGCTCGAGGTACTCGCATCCACTCCGTGCGCCCCTTGCTTCTCACGGCTTTTCACGGCTCTTCGTCTCGAGCCGTGACCCGGCATATCACGTTGCATTCGCTCCGTGCACTTTTTGCTCCTTACTGGCGCTCACCCTCCAGCTGTGCTTGGGCGTGCCAAGTGGCATCCGAGAAGGGCAGAGCGCCGCTCTCTACGCGCGCCGCGCTTCTGGGAGCCGTGCAACCCTCAGGAGGGAGCTCAGCTCCGACAGCTCTTGCATTGAACCTAGCGGGCCCGGCATGCAAACAACGGTCGAAGGTTCTCACGTTGCCACATATACGTCGAGCGTGTGACTTGAAATAAGATCGTCCGGAATCCGATTTCCAAACGATCCCAGGCCACACGGTAGCTGAAGCACCGGAAAGAGCTGGGCGTGTGCTGCGGTGTCCCTGGTCTCGGGCTCAGAGAGGGCGTCTGTGTTGTGGATGACCACCCTCGGTGGAGCAGATCGCGCGCATCCAGATGGTGATATCGTACAGCAGCACGCCGGAGGGCAGTGGCGAGGAGCCCGTGCGGGCGTTCTTTGCGACCCTGCGCACTGTCCTAACCACTGCGCCGCACGAGCAGAAGCAATGCCTACAGGAGATGGTGGGCAACTATGTGACAAACGTGCTGTGCCTAATTCTTTTCCGCCTGCAGCTGCATGGCACCACCGAAAGCGTCTTGCCGGAGGTGCGTCGCCTGCTCCCAGCCACCTGACCTGCATCGCCCTGCCTCAGTGACGCAGCGCACGCGACTAAGGCAGGCGGAACCTCTTTTGCCGCTGGAGGCGATGTGTTAGGGTTTGTGATCGGTGCTCACACGTGTCTCGTGCTCGGCGTCACATGTAGCAGTGGTTGAAGTACTGTGGGCGGAGGAGCTTCAGGAGGTGACATCAAACATGTTCGTTATGGGCATGGAGGCATGGAGGCTGATCCCACTTTGCATGAACGAGCAGTCAAACATTTCATCAAAGCAGGTGGAGAGCTTGCTGGATGCCGTCGACGAGCTCACCTTCGAGTGGGCGGAACGTCGTCCCCCCAACCTAATTAAGACGCATGCCATTTCTCCGGCGCTGGAGATGGCACGCATGGTGGTGAAGTCTGCCACACACATTTACCCGGATCTCGAGCAGACCCCTGCGTTTTGGACCATCAAGACCAACCTGGGCATGCTGCAGAAGTTGATGCACGTACGGCCTGAGCTGCCCTTACTCCTCGAATACTCTGTATTACTCTTACCATCAAGTTTTCGGCACGAAGGACGCGGTCTGGCAGGGCTGCAGGCGCATTTGCAGGCCGGAAAACTGATGTTATGTGAGCCCATGCTGTGAGAAGGATCATTGACAATGCGTAGTAAATTCGGTCTGTGCCATTCGTACAACTGCACAGGTATACCGTGGGACGTGGTCTGGGCTGCATGTCTGCATCGAACCTGCGAAGGTCACACAGCGATATACGCGGCCAGTGAATCTCCTGACTGGCCCCAACGCCGCCAAGCTCATCACCGGCACCCCGGAGAATAAAATAGTGAAGGTGAACAGCCTTCTCATGCCGGGCAGTCCGACCTACTCGGGGGCGTCCGACGATTCCAGCCCCCAACGCAACAAGGCGCAAGAATATTTGATGGGCGATATCGCTCCAAAAACCCCGAACCAGGCATACGTGCGCAGCCCCTCTTGGAGGTGCGTCGACTCCACTCCCCTCATGGATGAGTATTGTGCGGAGAGTCTGTTGAAGGCGAATGGCCCTTGCTGGCGTCTACGGCTGTTGGAACGTCGACTGCTTGATAGATCAACTCTCTGCAACTCGAGGAAAATGGCGAGTCTACGATCGAGCTGAGGATCGATTTTAAAGCAAGCCACGTAATAATTCAACCGGTCTCTAAGCGAACAGTAGAATACAGAAGCCCTGGGCGCAGACATGTTAGTGCGAGTCTTTATGAATAGGCTATTGACGAGCGGTACAAACAACCACAGGCATTTGTTAGTGGCATCGAGCATCAATTGTTCATGAGCGTGGCTATTGTTGTCTGGGGCCATGCAGACCGACAAGCGCTCCTTCTAGAGTGGAGCGGACCCCGATATCCAACTCCAGCATGCTTGCGTTGAGTGAGTTTCCCTTTCACATCTTCTTTTCTGGCTCTTCTGGCGCACCGCCTGTGCTCTGCGGTTCCCGCTCGGCCTCCAGGCGCACCGCCTGTGCTCTGCGGTTCCCGCGCGGCCTCGAGGCACACCGCCTGTGCTCTGCGGTTCGCGCGCGGCCTCCAGGCGCACCGCCTGTGCTCTGGGGTTCCCGCGCGGCCTCCAGGCGCACCGCCTGTGCTCTGCGGTTCCCGCGCGGCCTCCAGGCGCACCGCCTGTGCTCTGCGGACCCCGCGCGGCCTCCAGGCGCACCGCCTGTGCTCTGCGGACCCCGCGCGGCCTCCAGGCGCACCGCCTGTGCTCTGCGGACCCCGCGCGGCCTCCAGGCGCACCGCCTGTGCTCTGCGGACCCCGCGCGGCCTCCAGGCGCACCGCCTGTGTTCCGCGGTTGCCGCGCGGCCTCCAGGCGCACCGCCTGTGCTCTGCGGTTCCCGCGCGGCCTCCAGGCGCACCGCCTGTGCTCTGCGGTTCCCGCGCGGCCTCCAGGCGCACCGCCTGTGCTCTGCGGTTCCCGCGCGGCCTCCAGGCCCACCGCCTGTGCTCTGCAGTTCCCGCGCGGCCTCCAGGCGCACCGCCTGTGCTCTGCGGTTCCCGCGCGGCCTCCAGGCGCACCGCCTGTGCTCTGCGGTTCCCGCTCGGCCTCCAGGCGCACCGCCTGTGCTCTGCGGTTCCCGCGCGGCCTCGAGGCGCACCGCCTGTGCTCTGCGGTTCCCGCGCGGCCTCCAGGCGTACCGCCTGTGCTCTGCGGTTCCCGCGCGGCCTCCAGGCGCACCGCCTGTGCTCTGCGGTTCCCGCGCGGCCTCCAGGCGCACCGCCTATGTTCCGCGGTTCCCGCGCGGCCTCCAGGCGCACCGCCTGTGTTCCGCGGTACCCTCGCGGCCTGCAGGCGCACCGCCTGTGCTGCGCGGTTCCCGCGCAGCCTCCAGGCGCACCGCCTGTGCTCTGCGGACCCGCGCGGCCTCAGGCGCACCGCCTGTGCTCTGCGGACCCCGCGCGGCCTCCAGGCGCACCGCCTGTGCTCTGCGGTTCCCGCGCGGCCTCCAGGCGCACCGCCTGTGCTCTGCGGTTCCCGCGCGGCCTCCAGGCGTACCGCCTGTGCTCTGCGGTTCCCGCGCGGCCTCGAGGCGCACCGCCTGTGCTCTGCGGTTCCCGCGCGGCCTCCAGGCGCACCGCCTGTGCTCTGCGGTTCCCGCGCGGCCTCCAGGCGCACCGCCTGTGCTCTGCGGACCCCGCACGGCCTCCAGGCGCACCGCCTGTGCTCTGCGGTTCCCGCGCGGCCTCCAGGCGTACCGCCTGTGCTCTGCGGTTCCCGCGCGGCCTCGAGGCGCACCGCCTGTGCTCTGCGGACCCCGCGCGGCCTCCAGGCGCACCGCCTGTGCTCTGCGGTTCCCGCGCGGCCTCCAGGCGCACCGCCTGTGCTCTGCGGTTCCCGCGCGGCCTCCAGGCGCACCGCCTGTGCTCTGCGGTTGCCGCGCGGCCTCCAGGCGCACCGCCTGTGTTCCGCGGTTCCCGCGCGGCCTCCAGGCGCACCGCCTGTGCTCTGCGGTTCCCGCGCGGCCTCCAGGCCCACCGCCTGTGCTCTGCGGTTCCCGCGCGGCTTCGAGGCGCACCGCCTGTGCTCTGCGGTTCCCGCGCGGTCTCCCGGCGCACCGCCTGTGCTCTGCGGTTCCTGCGCGGCCTCCAGGCGCACCGCCTGTGTTCCGCGGTTCCCGCGCGGCCTCCAGGCGCACCGCCTGTGCTCTGCGGTTCCCACGCGGCCTCCCGGCGCACCGCCTGTGTTCCGCGGTTCCCGCGCGGCCTCCAGGCGCACCGCCTGTGCTCTGCGGTTCCCGCGCGGCCTCCAGGCGCACCGCCTGTGCTGCTTGCCTTCGCGCACTTCAATCTTACTCTAAACCAAACAGGGGAACAATAAGTGAACTCCCTGTCTCTCTGTTGTATGTATGCTTTGCCGAAAACCTTGAAATGTCCACAAAATTCGTTCAAACATAAATAAAATTTGTACATCACCTGACACTGGATCTTGGGCAATCTCAACTTGACGTTTTTGCAGAAGGCTTCACACTCGAGGCTGGCCATGGCCAGCGGCAGCAGCAGCAATTGTCACCGGGCTCGCCGTTGGGGAGGAAACCATCCAGCGGATCGCAAGTGAGTTTCCCAACTACACATCCTCCCCAACAGCACAGTTCCGTTGCAAGAAAAAGAAAAAACCACGCCCTTTGTCCGTTGCAAGTTGTGCTAGCAGAAGATGCCCTTCATAGCCATCACGTAGATGAGTTGTGTATAAGGTGTTACCTGTTGGGTGTGGATCTGCCACGTCATAATGGTATGTGTTTGTTGGATTAATAAGTTCTTGCAGTGTTTTCCACCCCGATATTTACATATTTTTACCGTGTTTGCTTTTTAAGTTGGGCACGCTGCCCATGTGGTGCCAAATGATGTGCAGGTGATGACGCAGACATGGCTGTCTTCCCCAACTTCGGCTCGGATCTCCCTTGAGAACAAGTTGAGGAGAGAGACAGAGTCGAGAGGCCCAGAATCCCCCAGCCAAAGCAGCATTTATAATCCACACCTGGTACGCCTTTCTGAGCGACATTGACCTGTCCTGACGCCTTTCTGAACGCAGTCTGAAAGACATTTGAACGCAGTGCAACATTTGAGATCAGACAGTACAAACCCAACACCGCTTTGTGGAATGGACACCGTTGTATGACACAAATGGCATGTTAAGATCCGGAAAGTTGCGGATATGCAAGTGAATGTCAAACACTCAAGACTGCTCACACGCTTGGAGAATGTGCTGTTTCAGGGGGGCAAGCGACTCTCCCCTCAAAAAACAAGTTCTCCTCAACGAGCATCTTTGCCTCAGACTCAAAGCCCGTATTCTCCGCAGCGTGCCTCTCAGCTTTATTTGAAGTCCTCACCTTCAAATTACATGTAGAAGAAACCAGGACATTCTTCATCGACGCCGCATCAGTGCCACTATCATAAGTGCCTAGAACAGTAGGCGTGTCACTTCATGAAGTAGTTTGTGGAATACGCGACCTGCATGGAGTCTGACACATATACTTTATATGCACTAGTAATTTGGCCATCTACTGGTATAGGCATGGTGCTTAGCATTGGTACTTGTTTAGTTGCCATGAGAGCCGGGGAGTGTTCAAGCCGTAGCGTGCATTATATGGCTTGGAACACGAAAACAAAGTAGAATTACACTTTTTTTTTCATATGTCCCGAGGAATCTTGATGGGTTTGCACATTGTTTGCATAACACGGTGGGGGCTGTGCATGTAAAAAGCTGTATGCAAAACCGCATTTTCAAATAATTTTATCTGCTAAAGTTGTGACTGCTTTTTTAGTTCAGTAGAAACAAATACCTTGTATTTTCTTAGGGTTTAATGAGCAATGCGTGTAGGCAAATGCCATATATGGTGGAATGCGCGTAGGCAAGTGATTTTAATGTGGGATACGCGTAGGCAATCAAATGATTTTAATGGCGATCTGCCCGTAGGCAACTGAAATCAATAGTGAGATATCCGTAGACAGACCGTGAACAAGCGGGATAGTGCAACGAGTGTTGTGTTCGGTATACAACTGTATGCCGAACACAATACAAGTTTGCATATTAATTCTTCGGTGTCTTAGGAAGAACATGCTTCTTACGCACGCAGGATCCGTTCAGATTTTAGGAGTTTGGACGCGGCGCGTTAGAGGGGGTGATTGGGCATGCGTCGAGCCAGCCGCTCGACGCATGCCTAGCAAGGAAGCACAATAAACAGCATGCGCATATCACACATATTACATATGCATACTAGAAACATCGTGAGCATCTGACAGTGTACTGTCACCTCTCGCGGAAACGCGGATGGCAACTGCGTTCACGTTTCCGCTAGGGTTCTTCCCTCAACCGCACACTCGCTTGCAAGCGAGCGTGCGCATCGCGGGGTGAGGGAAGCGTTAGCAATAATAGGTTTTCATTTGTGTTATCTTTCCAAAATAGATTTCATAGACTGAACCATTAGCCACGCATTAATGGTACCCTACCTTGATTGCTTGCATTGTTGATATTATCATAAATGGTTGGGCAAACATTTGACAATATGTTGATACCGTCAATACTCAATTCATGTGTTTGCGGTGCATTTCATTTGTAATTACAAATCGAATACATGTAACTCACTTTTCTAAACTCTTTTTAATAACATTCTTTATCTAAAATAGTACCCATTCATTGTCAATACTTTAATTAAACTAATAATATTAAAACCGCAAATTATGGTTCCTAATGGTATCCTACCTCGATTGCTTGCGATACTTTTGGTATCATAGGCAAACATTTGACAACGGTGTTAATCAATCTGACTATACAATTAATGTGTTTGAATCCATTTCATTTGACCATTAATTGCCAATATCACATTTTGTATTGTGCTCAATCACATTTTGTGATTTTGATTGTTTTAAAATGATCCCCCACCTGCACGTTCACGTACAGTATTCCCTATTCAAATGGTACTAGGCTTGAACGTTCGATCGATCTCAATTTTGAGATCTCCGCTAGGCCTGTAGGGTGTAGGCCATCTGAAATTTGATCGTTCGATCGCCTCATCATTCGTTTATATTTTGTATTTATACAAAGAATACAAACCAAGGCCTGGCGGTCTCATCCTTATCGTTTGGCGATCGTCAGATCAGATCGTCAGACATTTGTTCGTGTCACCCGTTGGGATTCGATTTTGTTAATTTAAAGTTAAAAGTAAGGTAAGGTAAGGTATAAAGGTAAGTAACAGTAAGGTTTGCTCTGGTCCTACCCGACGCGCGCGAGTAAAGGGCAGACGAGAGGTACCAATCGGCATTCGGGTACATTGTACCTCATCGCCGTAGGTTTAGGGTATTCATAAATAAATAACAAACTAGGCAACCGCTTGAAGCGTATAGCGCCATGGTGCTGCTCGTATACGGCGTTCCTGTTAGTCAACCTGTGCGCGCTGTACTCTTCCTTTTGGAACTCAAACATCTGCCTTATAAGTTGGTCACCACAGTGCCACCCAAAGACACGCGCACCGCTGAGTTTCTGGAACTCAACCCTGCAGGAACTATTCCTGTCATCGACGACGAGGGCTTTGTGCTATCCGAAAGCCATGCGATCTTAGGTTATTTGTGCTCGAAGCACGGCTGGACGGATTTGTACCCTGTAGATCTGCGTGAGCGTGCTCGAGTCGACTGCTATCTTCACTGGCATCACGGGAATACGCGCGCGTTGACGAAAATCTTGTTCGGACCGCTTTTACGTCCTGATTTGAACGTGGCTTTCGCTAGGCCTTCGGCGGTGAAGGAGCTTACACGCGTTATGGAGTTTTTAGAGAGAGCGTTGAGTAGGCATAATTTTGTAGTGGGGGATAGTTTGACGATTGCCGACCTCTCTGCTCATACGGAAATTGCTCAGTGCCTGGATTTTGGTTTAGCGGACTTGTCGAATTTTCCGAGCATCCTACGGTGGATAGATAGAGTGAGGAAGTTGCCGGGGTACAAAGAATCCCACGACAAGATGCTGCAACGTTTGGTAGGGTATGTGGATAAAGTCAAGGAGAAAAAGAAAGTTATTCCGCCCAAGCTTTGACCTGACTATTAGTACGTGGGTCTCAGTTTTTTGGCAAGAGAACAGATCTAGCCTATATTGGATAATTGCTGCTTGGTTCCAGTGGTCTAGCTCAATCAAGTCAAAGCATTGTGGGCTTGCCAACTATAACACTCTTCGCCCTTGTACCGAATCCTATCTCTTAAACGTTTCCGATTTAACCCTCTATGGCTACTCTCCGTATTCTAGGTACTAGCCACGGTGACCGTTTATTTCATACATACTAGCCCGACACTTGATTTGGTATCATATCTATATTGTTGGTTTGCTAAAAATATCGTTGGTTGAGCAATGAGGGCGTGGTATGTTTGGGGGAGGGGGGAATAATTTCAATTGATTTAATGAAAACCCCTAGATCCTCCCACAAGGACATAGGGTACCGACCACTCTAGGTCTCACTAGATGATCTCAGGATGGTGCACATCCTATCAACCTTCGAGGTAATGAAACTAAACTTGTGAGCCCTCTATCAAAAAAGTAGCCGCGTGGACGGTCGTATGTTCACACCACAACATCTGGTAGTATCTAAAGTGTATTTCGGACTCTTTTCCTCGCTTAAGCTCCATGGGGTCTCATACCGTGACACAAGTGCATAACTGCATATGCCATTTAAATTTTAAAATGGATTGTTTGGATGGTACGAAGTTCTCGAAGAGTCATGATATGAGTAAATTTTAAGATTCTAATAGGAGGTTGAATTTCGGAAAATTTGCCCCAGAACATGTTTGGGGGTTTTGACCAATACCGGCAATCCGCCTGATATCCGCCTGATATCCGTGTGATCGCCATCTAATACCTCTGATACCTGATTGATGAGAATGATACCTCTGATACCTACGATTGATGAGAATCGCGCAGTGGAAGCGTGGTGGGCCCATAACCTGATGGGAAAGCAGATCATATATATGTGTGTGTGTGTGTGTGTGTATAAGATATATTCCTATATATATATCAAATGTTTTCAAGAGACGGAAGCTTGGCAAGGTGAGTCCGGGTTTTGGAGACGAGTCTAAGTTGAATAATATAATACCGGAAACAGGAGTTATGTGACACACCTACCCTACGGACCCCCCTAGCTACCCTATCTACCCTAGCTACCCAATAATCACACCTGTAAAGCAAGATGCATGTCACGGATACCCTTCCCGAAAACAGATCAAGTGTCGGAGCAGAACTCTACAGAGTTCCCTACCTTATATTGCTGGTACAGCAGTCTGCATTGACCCGGGCCCTTCGGTCCGGTCTGTCACATAACCAGAGTTATGTGACACAGCACCTCTCGCTCCGCTCGCTGCATTGTGACACATAACATCCAGTTTTATTATTATAAGTTGACAGGTTGCAAGTGACATGGCACACCACCGAGTCACAACACAAGGAGGGGTGGCATCAAGAGGAGCCAAGGCCACCCGTACAGGATGCGGGTAGTTAAATTGGCCTCCCCATCGACGGATTTCGACCTGAGGTGCTTGATCGCCGAGCCATGTATGGACGTACGTGGGTTAAAATGGTCGGTGCAATGCCATAAAGGCCGAAACCAAATATATATATATATGATTTTCACCTTATTTGCACATGATTTGTCTGTTGGTTGTATATTTAATTGGAGAAATAATTGTAATAATTGGAGAGCTCTGATAACTGATTTCTGATTATCTGTTGAATTTTGGCGAGGCGGCCCTGACAGGCAAGCCCCTGAGTGAGAAGAGTCCAAACTAAGATGATACCTAGTCAGTAGGAGTACAGCAGTCGGTGTTGACCGCCTCGGGTTTAGGTTTAGGTTTAACATAAGTCATCACACTTGCTAATACCTATGTTTGATTAAACGCGTTACGTGTAAAAACGTTTAGGGCCCAAATGCGTAATTTACTCGTAAAGTACGTCGAGCGTCATTCAGGCCCCGTTTTACCGGAATACCCTGAGGGTTAGCGGTGAGGGACCTGAGGGTTAGCGGGGTCTATAACACACGCGTTGTCACGGTTCTATACGAACTTGATATGCGGTGCGGCTGCTATTGAACTGTAGCAAGCACGCGCAAGTATATGGCGGGGTATGAGTGCAGCAAACTGGTAGACCCGAAGTGCTTGCTTGAGCCCAATGCTCCTCGTATACTTCCAGTGCCCTCACGCGTCGCACGCGTTACCACCATCGGGTTGTGAACCCGAGGGCACTGGGTGAACTACCCGCATCGGCTGGTCGATATAGCCTTTGATGCTCGCATGCTGTTCATTTCATGCTTGAAGCGAAGACGCGTCTTCTTAGAACACTTCGGTTCTTCAAAACTTGTCTTAGAACACTTGCGCGTGCCCCGCCGCCGAGCGCGGAGCGCGGCACCCACACTCGGGGTGCTAATGAGGCCGGCGAGCCCCAAGCTCCGGGCGAGTGCACCCGTCTCGACGGGACGCGTCGTCACGCGCGTGCAAGGAGGTCCACCCTTGCATGCGTGTCGCCACGAGGTGAGCACACCGAGGTGCTCACCCGCGCCCTCCCCTTAGGGCCACCGAGAGTGTCAAAGCGTCCGGGAGCGGACCGCTTTTCTTTTGGGGGGGAGAGAGCGCGCCGCGAGTGGCAGATCAGCCACGCGAGCGCGCCAGGCGTGAGGACATTGAGGTATATGAGGAGCATTGCGCTCAAGCAGACACTTCTGGACACCAGAGACTGCACTCATACCCCACCAAATATCATTGCGTGTTGCTACAGTTCAATAGCAGCCACATAGTCTGAAAGGTTGTATATCAACCTTGACAGTGGTTATTCTCCGTCCACGCGACGAACGAGGACATAAGAGTGTGTGCAACAGTAGATATATTGTATATAGAATGTATACTGTGTGTGTGACAGGTTCGCGCAAACATACCGGCGACAAAGCTCGCACATATACGAATATATCGAATATCTACAAGCGAATAACAGCATTCGCTGCAATATCGTCACCAAACGGAGTGCGCGAGAAATCATCATCGCGAACGCATTCGCAGCTGATAGCATTATAATATCGTCAGCAAATAATCAGCGACAAGGTGTGCGCACTGCGTACGGATCGCACATACATGTTGTCAACATTCGCAGGGTTGGTACGGTATGCGAGATACGGACGCGCGAACGAAAAATAATCATCAGTACAGTATGTGTTGGAATTGACACTACGACTAGTTCGTACAGTCTAGTGCCATTCCTGTATGTCATCTTCGGTGGTCAGCCTGTGTCACTCATCTCGGGTATATATCGTTTGTATATCCGAGTTTAGTGATCCGTTGTTTCACCGTCGGCAGCGGGTCCCCACCAAGGTACGGTATCGGTTGGTCTAGAGGTTATCGATCAATTCTGATATATTGCCAAGTACTGTTGATCAATTCTGATTTTTCCGGTTGCTCTATCAATCAATTCTGATTTATTACCTATTCTAATCAATCAATTTTGATTTTTGCGAGGAAGACAGATACGCTGTCCGGCTAAGCTCGCTAAGCATGAAACTGATAATCCCATAAACAGTGTCTGGCCGGAGCTTTATGCTCTCGGAAACCCAGACAGTAACAATGACTGTACTACTGTACTGTACTACTGTACAGTACAGTGCTAGGATGTCACGGACACGAAACGGAAGCAGGGTCAGGCTAGGGGCTAGTCAGAGCCCATAATAACTAAGCCTAAACCCGAAGTCCAGCACACCACCCGTGGGTGTGACTACCTAGCAAAGCAGGTACAGTATATACAGCCACGAGACATAAACAAACACCTAACATTCACTTCGGTGGAAACCGATCACTTCTAGCTGGGTGCCGGGGTCTTGACCCGGTCATCCCACTACTGGGCTAAAGCTAATCAAGCTACCAGGGTAAATGCCAAGAAACTCAGCCACCTTGAGGCTGGTCAGCAGAGCCGAGTTCAGCGGTTGGGATGTAAATACAGAAGAATCCCGAAGTGAATTGCAAGCCGTCTTGTCGAAATTGAGCACCACCAGGCCCAAGTGGGCAAGGCGGTTCCACAGCAGAGAGTAAATCAACTGAAGAATTCTGATAAGTAGGATCCCACGGTGGCTTGAACTTTGAAGAAAGAGATGAGAGAACCCGATCGTCAGGCGGCCAATCACGGATGTCCAGAAAGCCAAGTGGCGGATCCGGAGCAAAGAGATCTCCAGTAGACCGATGGACGGTGACTCCGGGCTCAACCAGGCCCCTGTCACCACCGCCCACGGCAACCAGAGATGCCGTAGCACTGGCCAACAGAGAACAGCAGAGAACCGAAGACATCAATGCACATCGGAGAAAACTCGGCGGAGCCCGCGGACGGTACACCGGAGCTGCTAGCGGCGATGCTCCCCTGTCAGAGCCATGCTCAAGAGTGCCGAAGGAGTCAAAAGCCACTTGTTGCCCGCCGTCAGAGTCATCGTCAGAGCCTTGGTCGTTGTCAGAGCCTTCAGAGCCAATGTCAGAAGCCTCAATCGTCATGCCAGCAAACAGCGGAGCCGGTGCAGAGTCGCCAAGCTGGAGCGATGGGACAGAACCAGGCAAGCCGAGAGAGCCAGGCACAGCCACTGGTGGGTCATGAGCCGTAGGCACACCACCAGCCACGAGTGCAGAGGGATCCCGAACCGCAGGCGGTGGCGGAATCGAACCCCGTGCACCCGAGTGGAATGTGGCTAGAGGGAAATGAGCCTCGCCGTCATCGTCAGCTGCCGCACCCTGAGCGGAAGCCGCCGCATCCTGAAAGTGCTTCAGAGATGTGGGCTCAGCCGGCACAAAGGAATGCGCCGACAGCTCGCACACCTCTGGGCGACCCTCCATCGTGCAGAGCGACTCGAAGGCGTGCTCATCCCCCGCGTCATAGAAACGCTGGAAGCGAACAGCCAAGCAGTCAGACTCGTAGTCCTCAACTGCACCACAATAGTGGGCAGAGTGAAGACCGCCGTTGGGGCATTCAGCATGCCAGTGCTTCAAACCACTTTGTGCACACACCGCATTCTTGCAGTGGGGCACGAAGGCACCACTCTTCTTGTCAAACGAGACAGGAGGAGCGGTGCCAAGCGGCTTAACACCAGCACGATGATGCTTAGCAGCAGAGCGGGTAAGGTGCTTGCCCGCAGGCGGTGCTCCTTCCCGTTTCTGCCGCTTCAGGTCACGAATGTCCTGCTGCATGCGCTCCAGCTGCTTCTGCAGACTGGACAACGCCGCAGCCAGGTCAGACGCGCCATCGCCGAATGACAGAGCAGAACAGGAGTGTCAGAGACTTGCAGGCCGTGGCGGAACTGCTCCCGCACACGAGCCTGAATAGTCAAAAGAGACACGCCTTGCCGCTGGTCAGCCCGAGCCAAGGAATTAGCCAAGTCACGGTACAACGCCGAATTGCCGAGAGCCTTGAGAAACTGCCGCTTCACCGCGTCCTCTGGCAAGTTGTGGGAACGCTGAACGTCCCGCAACAGGCCATTGAACTCACGGATGCCACGGTCAGGATCTTTGCCGCTGGGGATACGGACCGCCAGCAGCAACTCAAAAGAGTCAAAGGGTTCCGAACGCTCCTGGAGCATGCGCACTACCTCAAGGGCAGCGCGCTTGCCATCTCCAGGAACGTCGGACCCAGAGGCCTCAAGCCAGTCACGGGCAGGCGAGCCAGGGCGAGCCAGAAATGTCAGAGCCGAAAGCAGCAGCTCATTTGCCTCATGCCTAGCCTCCACAGTCATGTTGGCCAAGTCAAACAGGGGAGCAAATGCTTGTGATTGGAGCAGAAACTGAGCGCGAAGCTCATGCATGAGCTGTGAAAAAATGTCCACTGCGTCAGTCTCCGTACCAGCGAAGCGCTCCGATTTGTCTCCGAGAATTTTGGTGGCAACAATTTTGGCAACCCTTCTGTCGAAACTGTCTCGAGCCAGCTGCTGACATTTTTCAAGAACTTCTCTCGCAGCTGCGGTGGGCGGAGCCGGCAGCTGCGGTGTTTGCGGTGTCGCTGAGTGCTGTGCACCCACATCGTCAAAAATCGTCTCCAATCTACGGACGCGTGAACGCGTCATTCTATTTGCTGTGGTTACCATGATGAAGAGACAGGGGAGGAGGTTGAGCTGAACAGGGGGATGGTGAAAGAACGCTTACAGCGGCCAGATGGTTCGTAGAAGCCTCAGTCGACAGATCAAAATCCACAGGTCGTAAGCGACATGAGAGCGGCCAAAATTCAGCCACGTGTGGAACGACCTCGCCGGAGCCAGCGGCGCACGAAACAGAATAACTCTCGCTGCGACGATGCTTCTGTAAAATAAAATAATCCGCCACTAACTGATCTCCTGCGCAGCGAAGGCGAGCACAATGCGTGCCGCCATCACTGCCAAGTCAAAAGGCCATACTGCAAGAGCAATTCACCACCGCCCAAGTGGGCGCTCAACCCCTCCTACGTCCTACTTAGCCGAACATGGCAACAGCTAGGCGCTGTGCCATCATCAGAACCACCGGAAAGCCGGTGCGGCCTATAACCTGCGAGGAAGACAGATACGCTGTCCGGCTAAGCTCGCTAAGCATGAAACTGATAATCCCATAAACAGTGTCTGGCCGGAGCTTTATGCTCTCGGAAACCCAGACAGTAACAATGACTGTACTACTGTACTGTACTACTGTACAGTACAGTGCTAGGATGTCACGGACACGAAACGGAAGCAGGGTCAGGCTAGGGGCTAGTCAGAGCCCATAATAACTAAGCCTAAACCCGAAGTCCAGCAATTTTTACCAAGGCCCTATCAATCAATTTTGATTAAGTACACTATGCTATCAATCAATACTGATATCACTGTTAAAGTTGCTGATTATCAATACTATCAATAATATCAATACAAAATTACACAGGCAGACCAGGAGGTCACACTTTATCTATGGCACCCGACGACAAGCTAGAGTTCTCTCACATATCTAATTCATTGCAGCCATAAGGGAGTGTTGGATTGTCCCCTCACTTAAATTCTTTCTCAAATCTGAGTGCATGAATGTGACAGCAGAGAACGCTCGCTCCACACCTGCAGTGGAGGCTGGGACACCCAAGAATTGTATGTCTCGCCATCCTAGAAAGCGCGGGAAGCTCAGACTCGTTTTTCTTCCACCACTTAAGCACATCGACATTTTTTTCGCCTCAGGTAGCGCCATATATGCAAGCCACTCATCTACACCCTCATCTGCACCTCCCGCCGCACTTGCAGCAGGCGTAGGATGTTCATCCTCATCGTCAGAGTCACCGAAAAAAGATACCACCGGGGAGACCTTCTCAATCCCTTTCGGTCTCTTGGCACTAGGCTCATCCGTGGCATCCTTGGAGGGTGCAACCTTCCAGTCCTTCTCATAGATGTTCTTTACCCATGCCTCCACCTGCTTGACTGTGAGCTCGCCTACGTACAAGGCGAACACACTCCCACAAATACTAGTTCAAACTTTTGTTCAAAGAAGAGCAAATACGTTTACAATGAATTTGTTTCCAGGGTACGGCCAATATATCTTTCCCGTTTGGCAGAAATACAAGTCTGCTATGTATGTAGCAAGTCACATTACATATTCGCAAGATTTAGGAGGTCAGGCATCGATACCCATGATCGATTTGGAGTTTGAGTAGAGCTAGGCCTGGAGCCCTGCCCCCTTATAAAATATGTACTGCACACGGTCAGCCTACAACGGCGATCGATCCAATGCTGATCCGGATTGACCCAATACAATTCGTTTTTAGGTGTCATGGGAGATCGATTATCAATACCCAATTCTGATATCGATACTGCGATTTCAATGTAGCAATCAATCGATTGTGATTAATCAACGCCAACGATCAATTGATACCGATTTATTTAGGCATGGTATTGATCGATTCTGATTTTTCGACTTCATATATCAATCAATAGTCAATATTCTGATATTCAAAAAAAAGTTATTGATTGATACTAATATTCTGATTAATCGATTTATCAGAATATTAGCGCAACCGATACCGTACCTTGGTCCCCACTGCCTGTTCCGCTGTTTCCTGCACAATGCACAATCACCGACACTATTATGTATATCGACATTCACTGATTCAGTAAGTGAAATGATCAACTATAATATCAACCACGTGTATGATAATGTAAATACCATCCAACAAACACATGTGCGTGTTGGATGTCAGTGATGGCGATAGCTATGGTAAACAAGATAAAACCACATGCTGAAGGGCTGGATGGAGAATATCTCCAGACCCGAAGGCAATATACAGTGTTCATAATGCAGCTGGTAACTGCTGAACACTGTCCATACCATTTTACTATCGCTGGAGCAACACCAACGTCTACATAGCATTCTGACAATTGATACAGTTCTGATCAGTTCAAATGCATGTAACTCTCTCAGATCAGTAATCATATTGACAACTGATAGAGGTTATTACAGACACTGCTCTGATTCATTATTCGAGCTTTGTTCTGACTTACTTGGAATCTGAAGATATCATTTTGATACTCTTTCAGTAAGTAAGTAAGTAATAAATCAACTGACAAGTTATCACTTAAGTGACTGCACTTAACTGTTGATACACCTATATATTCACATTAGGGTTTGGTATATTTGTCATGGGTTTCAATCAGCAAAACCCGATGTATCAAATATTGACCATACATATATCTTCACAAACCAACATGAAAAATGTCAAATTCCATTTCATGTATTCAGGTGAGATATATTACAGAGGTGTAACAGCTGTATACATTGTAGTATACACCTAGTGCTCACACACACTGACTTATAAGTTAGAAAGTGGTGAAAATGGGTAAAAATCTCACACGTAAGATTAGGAAATGAAAATTCGGGTCCAATTTTTTTTGCTGATCCAATTTTTTACCTATCAACAATATATGCAAAAATTTGTGAGCACTTGTAACACCATGTAACACCCTAAAATCACGTGCAAAAACTAGGGGGTGTAACGTACCTCTTAAGTATCACGTGGTAACCAAGTGACATGCTGAATGCAGTTTTGCTTTATTCCTTCAGGAAATGTTCATACTGCTCAAATTTGATATAATTAGGTGTTACTGATACCATGTAACACCCTAAGGTCAATGTAGGTGATGAGGGTCACAGTAACCCGAAACACCCTAAAATACCACTGAATAATGGTGAAACACACTATATTTGGCATTTTGGTCATGCTGAAATCAGCACATTCATGACCAATATTTCGGGCAACAACCCAATAACTGCAGGGCAACAACCCAATAACTGTACAGTTGCTTCATATAAGGATTGCATGCTGCTTAATGAGGTAATAGGCACTTGACAACTGCCTATGGAATTCACACTTCCTTGAGGGGGGAAGAAGGTGGAACCATATATATACTTCACCTCATTATATCGATGTACAAATATAATACATGTACAATATATATATATATATATCACACACACACATCCATTTTGAAGCTTTTGTTGGTGTGGTATTTTGTTTTAGATGGCAGAAGAACCAGCAGTTATTCCAGCTGTAGATCAAGATCCGAATAACTGGTACTTTGACATTCTGGGTTCTTATGATCACTTCAGCACCTTTGCCAGACCGTGGTTTGTCATTCGGATCTTATGGCCAGTAATCCGCAGCTACCGGATACTGAGGTGGACGGAGTTGTGATCCTGAGTTATGATTGACATACATAACTAAACGAATTTCACATTAGTACGTTGTCGAATCCAATCTATGAAATGTTCGTCAGTGCGCGCGTACCGGACCAAAAAAATAAAAGGAGCACTGGGGCAGATCGGGTGAGGATTTAAAGTGGACTCATAGAGACCCTCCGATATCTCGTTAAGCAGGGCCCACTCCGTTTGCATTAAACCAAGCCCCAAAAAGGGACCCTCCATAGTATTCCTGTGAACTTCGGGGGAGTAAGCTCTCTGAGGGGAGGGAGAGGTGGATGCATTATATAAAGCCGTAAAAACGTCACTCTGAAATACGATACGAACGGCAGCGCAATATCTATCCGTAACGTAAACCTCGGAAGATACCTTGAAACGTCACTCTGAAATACGATACGCAATTCATGGGGGCTACATCCTAAGAACTGTAAGGCTATATGCCTAAGGCGAGGGTTTAAAGTGGACTCAGCTCCCCCCAATATCCTAAAACACCTTGAGGGACGCCTCATCGGTGTAAGAAGACTGGTACCAGCTCAACAACAAAGACATCAAAGACATATACAAAGGTATGCACCCTATATTGTGAGGTCACAACTCTTCTAAGAGGGGAGATCTGTCAGGGATATGACCGATGACATACGTGTCATACATGTCATACATGTCATACCATGTCATGTCATGTCATATGTTATAATGACATACAGTCGTCGAGTATTGTCAGTACGGTCGACTATGACATGTACAATCATAATATCTGTCATCCACTCACCATGAGTGACATCTGTCATCGAGAGGCCGAGTACGGCATCTCGATGGCGAAGCAAGACAAGTTGTTGAAGAACAAACTGTTCTGAGAGGATGCGTCTTCGTTTCAAGCATGAACTGAACATCATGCAAGTATCAACAGGCTAATTCGACCAGCCGATACTGTTAGTTCACCCAATGTTCTCGGGTTCACAACCCGATGGTGGTAACGTTTATGAAGCGTGAGGACATTGAGGTATATGAGGAGCATTGCGCTCAAGCAGACACTTCTGGACACCAGAGACTGCACTCATACCCCACCAAATATCATTGCGTGTTGCTACAGTTCAATAGCAGCCGCATAGTCTGAAAGGTTGTATATCAACCTTGACACGCACCGCCATGAGGCAGCAGCTCTCGCTGCGCTGTCTCGGGCTGCGTGACGCGCCGCTGCCCCGCCAGGCACACCAGCCTGGGGGTAGCGCGCAGTGTGCGCACCACGTCGGGCCTCCTTGCAGAGGTTGATGCGCGTGCCTGGGAGCAGCACACCGCGCACGCATGCCCCGCCGCCGAGCGCGGAGCGCGGCACCCACACTCGGGGTGCTGATGAGGCCGGCGAGCCCCAAGCTCCGGGCGAGTGCACCCGTCTCGACAGGACGCATCGTCACGCGCGTGCAAGGAGGCCCACCCTTGCATGCGTGTCGCCACGAGGTGAGCACACCGAGGTGCTCACCCGCGCCCTCCCCTTAGGGCCGCCGAGAGTGAAGCGTCCGGGAGCGGACCGCTTTTCTTTTGGGGGGGAGAGCGCGCCGCGAGTGGCAGATGGCAGCCACCGCGAGCGCGCCAGGCGACAGGTGAGAACCTGGATAATCCATCCAACAGAGCAGTGGCTCTAGCCTTGGCACAGCCAGGCAACAGGTGGAAATCTGTATAATCCATTTCATGAGAGCATTGGCTCTAGACCTGGCATGACCGGGCGGCAGTTGGAGATCTGGATAAAAGCTCTGCGCATCCCGAGGAGGCGGTAGGGGTTTAAAACCTTTCCTCCGGGCCGGCATCCCGAGAACTGC
The DNA here is from genome assembly GCA_001247695.2 of Cymbomonas tetramitiformis. Lineage (NCBI taxonomy): Eukaryota > Viridiplantae > Chlorophyta > Pyramimonadophyceae > Pyramimonadales > Pyramimonadaceae > Cymbomonas > Cymbomonas tetramitiformis. Next base: position 39,673 of record LGRX02006602.1, read on the forward strand.
CGGGTAATTGGCAAACCTATTGTCATCACCTGTAGTGTGCCGTGTTGGAAGGTTTGAAACCTTGAGCGTAGTAATGGATGTGAGATCTCGAGCCTTGGGGGAGCCTGGTAGTGCAGATGGTAGACCGGTGAGAGGCCGACCCTTGTGCTTAAGAGGCTGATCTCCTTACTGCGGTGTGTGTCATGGGAAGTGCAATGTCATCCCAGACAACAGGCGGCTGAGACCTGTATAATCATCCTGAGCAGCAGTAGAAGATCTGTATAAAAACTTCACCGGTCCGATGTGGTCAGCGTGGACGTGACCTTCCCTAAGGGGGGGGGGAGTTGTGCTAGGAGGCAAGCACAAGGGCCAGAGACGCAAGTAAAAGGGCTGGCTAAGTACAAAAAGCAACTACACCTATAAAAGTACTCAGTACGGAGTACAGTAGGACCGATCTGAATTATGTTGGTGATCGTTGTACGGAGTACTTAGTACAGTTGAGTTCCGAGTTGAGTTTCATGATGCTTAAGAACTCGCTATGGCTTCTATCTATGACAGCTTCGGAGATGAGAACTGAACTGAGATAAGAGTAACACAAAAAGTACGAAACCGTAACCGCTGTATATTTGTATTGAAAGCATACATTGAAAGCATAACTTGAAGTGAATAGCGAAATCCTATTCCGGATAGTTGACCGCCGTAGTATCGAAATCATACCTCGTGCGGTCGTTTAATAATTAGAAATAGTTAAGCCCGAAAGTGTAAAGAAGAGAAGAAGCAGGAGTGTAGCCTCCTACATGACTTGAGTAGGGAAAAACTCCTAATCAAGCACCTAATGATGACTATACGTCTTATTCATCAAGAATATTCATCAAGATTCTTCATCGAAGCCTAATGTATCTTTTGACAACCGATACCGAGTCGTGTTATACATTGCGAGCAAGGATGAAGCTTTGATATTCGCCGCAAATGCGAAACTCTACTCCGTGAAAACGCTTAATATCACGACTCGGAGGATCCCAACACATTATATCGTGATCCATCACTTGCAAAACCTAATTAAGCAAAAGTAGACAATGTGCAGTGCAGTTTGAACGGTGTCGACGTGCATAACAAAGCTCACGATACCGGTCGAGGATATTTTAAAGCATATTGCTCGAGCCTCGGGAGTATACGTCCTACGTCAATTGCAGGAAATTTGACTTTTTACTATGCGATCTACTGACATATACCAGTTCAAAGATACCGCGGGAAAGCTTACTTTGCTTGTGCTCAGCTCAATACTTTAAGCGATGCCCAGCGATACATGGCCGGGAGCAGGGGCTACTCGGGGCTTCACTTGTCTTAAGTAAGTCAACTGACCACTCAGTCCACTTTAAAATATCAAATATAACAAGTGTTCTCTTATTGTGTAGCTTTTTTCCAGCACCGCGAGCGAAACAAGAAGGAGACAAATTACAGTGACAAAAGGTAATTAATTACCAGGTGGAGTGCGCTTCACCACAAGACATGCTTTCAGCGCACTGGCCATGCCTTTTGAAAGAAGCCAGTCAAAAGCTTCCCAATTTGTGAAGCCAGTCGATGTACTCGTTAAGACTGATTCGGCCGTCGTTGTTGGCGTCCATTTTGTTAAAGCTATCACTCTTCTCTAACTTCACAATGTTGTTCTGTCGGAGGACCCCATACCCGAGAGGGCTCGAGAGAGCCTCACGCAAGACTTTCGCACACATCGCATAGCTTCTGACAAGTCGCTGACTCGAGACAAGCACTACCCTTGACAGGCGCGTGACGCGACGCACTGCTCTACTGTATCATATATGGTGAAAATCGCAGATATCAGCAATGCGCGTGCCCTGCGGGCCATATCTTTAGGTGCTTTTGGGCATCACAAACCTGGCGAAGGTTGTCGTACATTGCTTCGAATTCTTCCTTTGAAATAGTACCTTCTTGGTCCTTATCAAAATACTCGAAGTGTTTAACCGCCATCTTCAGTGCCTTTTCCAGCATCCGCACAACGTGCAACAAACATTGTCCACTTACCGCCGGGATGAAAGCCATAGATCTCATGCATCGCTTATCATCACAACAAGCCGGAACAGACACTCGTCAAATCGAGCTGCTTATCACCTCTAGTTTCTTCTCGTCCAAGTTGATTCTCCAACGCTTGTCGCCCTCTTGCCACCAAGCGTTAAACTCGTCTGTCCAGTTCCAAAAGAAGAACACGTTAGGAAAACGAATCAGGTGCAGGATGTGTCATGAACGAGCGCCCGCTCTCGGAAAACGTTTAAGTGAAGAGGTTGAAACACCGCTGCAGGAGCGACACACTTCTATAACGAATGATACATACAGTGCTCGATCACTCAGCCGTCCGGGCATTGAGATTTCGTAAGTCGACTCCGTGTAAGAGCGAATAGTCAGTCTAGCGATTGTCGCTCTAGCATGTCGATGTTAGTGGAGGTTTGTTCCACCAGCTTACGGTGTTTTGATATAGTAAGGGTATACAATGCAGCATTGCTTTCGATCAAGTGAACAAGTCCTCACCGAAAGAGATGACGCCGTTCGAATCTTTGTCAAGCAAGAGCATCGCAGCGCCCACCTGTTCACTCCGAAAAACCGCAATTCATCACTTGGTTTCCCATACTTTGCTGTAAGAAGGTGGTTGTATAAATCAGCGCCAACCTGTTGGGGGGTTAAGTGGTAGCCCAACTCGTAGCAAAGTTGTGCGAACTCTTTCCTCTCAATTGTTCCAGACTTGTCCGCGTCATATTTGTCGAATACTATCGCGGCTGTCGACTGCTTGTGCCCCCCCGAAAGTGTGTCGAGAGGAGATAGCACCGGAGAAAACGTTTTCGCAGACATCTCTCCAAAACAAAGGATTCACACCTATTCCGAAGTGTAACAATAAAGTCTTAACCTATCGTCTACACAAGCTGTGACGTCTTTTGGTTTTCCCGTTCAAATTATGGGCAGGCGGCTCAAGACACTCCTATCATGAATCGTCGGAGGGTTATCACTCAAGTCCGCTTCCAACAAATGGCCGAAGTTCTCCGATTGAAAGTGAGACTAAACAATTACAATAGGTTAAAGCGTGAAATAGGGTCGAGACAAACTTGAAACTATGCGAATGACGTCAAATTAGTGACCTCCTCCGCATGCGCATGGATACTCGATACTGATACTGCATACTCATACTCGATACTGTACTCTAACTGATGGTTTTCTGAACAGTCGGCCTAAGAGGCCAGCAACGGTACTGAGAAGGCTTCTTGCCGTGTTACTGTGAGTGTGTGGACTTTAACACCGTAAGTTTTTTCAGTGTATATATATTTTCAGTAGTATATCGAATATTGATTATGGAGTGGTTCGCCGATCCGATTTTGTGCCAGAGGCGTATATTGATGATTTGCACGCGCAGCCGGCGTACGCGAACGCCTTTGCTGCGTTCCAGGAGGGAGAGGACCTTACGCAACCGCAGTTGATGCGACAGATGGAGAGGGCGACAGCGCGCCTTGCTGAGCTCAAGGGGCTTTCTCAGGTGGCTTCTGGTGACCGTAAGCGTCCGTGGGAAGCCGCAGTAGACCTCTCACAGCTTCCGGGGTCCGATCGCCTAGAGTTGACTCGCAACGATGATGGAAAGGACAAGGGCTGCCCACGCTTTGACCGCAGGTGAGGGCAGCACATCACATTGAAATACCCCGGACTCTTTTTTCAGGTCTGGGGGTTGGACCCCTAGATTTCGATATTTTGCCATGGGGGGGTTAGACCCCCCCCCAGACCTCGATATTTTGCCTTGGGGGGGTTGGACCCCCCCCCTAGACCTCGATATTTTGCCTTGGGGGGTCGGATCCTATCCCCCCCCCCGGCAGAGCCAACACGCGCGGCGGGGGCCAACACGCGCGGCGGGTCCCAACACGCGCGGCGGGGGCCAACACGCGCGGCGGGTCCCAACACGCGCGGCGGGGGCCAACACGCGCGGCGGGTCCCAGCACGCGCGGCGGGGGCCAACACGCGCGGCGGGTCCCAACACGCGCGGCGGGGGCCAACACGCGCGGCGGGTCCCAAGCTCCCAACACGCGCGGCGGGGGCCAACACGCGCGGCGGCGGCGGGTCCCACGACACGCGCAGCGTACCGTGGGGTCTTTCGTAGTATTACGAGTGATCCGACATGCGCCGCAGGCGAAAATTTTCAAATAGCGACATTGCTGATTCGTATGAAATGCACCATATTCGTTCTTTCACCCC
>LGRX02006604.1:0-47427 GCA_001247695.2 Cymbomonas tetramitiformis
GGACCGCATAAAGGCCGGGGCACCCAGGACCGCGTAAGGGCCGGGGCACCCAGGACCGCATAAGGGCCGGGGCACCCAGGACCGCATAAAGGCCGGGTCATGCGTCACACTTCTCGCCGGGTCATATAGGTCGAGCATATGCAACCAAGTTGTCGATGCGTGACGCACAGCAGAGAATGCAGCTGTTCAAGTTGCGGTGAACAAGGGGATTCAGCTTAGAACCCGAGACGTTTTACTTCCGCTTCTGCAGGTCCAAGGCTGCAGGGTTGGGAGTAGGCGTCTTCACAGATGGAGGTGCCAAAGCTACCACGGCAAAGCCGGAATTTTTGTTGCTCGAAATGTTTAATCCCGGCCAGGCAGTTTTGGAGCAGCTCCAGCTGATGGGTGAAACTGCTGCACCGATTGGCTTGTCCTTGAGGATTGTGTCACTGCGCTCTCCGGTGACTCCATGCCATGCTGTTTCACGCTTACAGAACTGTGTCACGCTTGCAGAACTATCTCTGGGATCGGATCTTATCAGGCTCAATCTAACGGTCTCAACATCGCGTGTCTTTTTCAGCATGAAACACTCGAGACGCATCAAATCTGTCACTGTCTTTCGGTGCCGCTGCCAAACGGAGGTGAGCAGGGCGTGTGGCATGCAAGGAGGGTGTGTGGCATGCGGGAGGCGTACAGGGCGTGTGAGATTCGGGAGGCGAGGTGGACGTGTGGCATGCGGGAGGCAAGGAGGACCTGTAACATGTGATTTTGACCCAGCCTTTTTGTTTTAAAGGACTGCTTTTGTATCAGCGGCGTGCGTTTCTCGACTAGTACTGATCGACGGTCCGTGCGCCTTCTGCCTGCAGGAGCTCTTCACTGCCCTTCATCTTGCAGCGCAGGGTGGGCACACTGCTGTGGTGTCGGCTCTTTTGAGTGCTGGCGCCGATTTGGGAGCTTCCGATTTGGTGCGTTGACGGCTTGATCAGCCCTGCACCTCGCCCCTCTCTGCGCCTCAGGTCACCTTGGAGAGGGAACGGCGCCTGATGCCGCTGCTGTGGCTAAGGGCTCGCAGTAGTCCCTTGCGGAGAGTCGAGGGGCTGGCACTGAGGGGCACTTCGAGGGAGGGAGAGAATGATACCCCTCCGGCAGAGCCAATGGACGCCATTACGCCACGCCTTGGAAGCTGAAGCCGTGGCCACCGTGAAAGTCCTGCTGCAGGCGGGTGCAGATGTCAATGCCCAAGATCAGGTGACGGCAGCGGATGCGCCCGTAGCTCACCCATTCGGAATTCCTGGCCAGGAATAAACCCGGAAGGTCAAGGTTGGGGTGCATCGCAGCAGAGGCCCTTGTACGCCCTGCCTGCTGGTTTGGCTGTGTGCCCATTATCTGTGGCATGCACAGCAGGGATTCATGCCGACCAGCCGTGCTGTCATCCATGCTGCTGTCATCCATGCTGCTGTCATCCATGCTGCCGATTGTTCAGTTAGTGTGAGGTACCATATGGGGGCCCCGCCCTGCTGTTGCAATCTTCTTTCACCAGCTGCGGTGTCCTTGAGCTGGCTGCGGTTGGCACGCCTCACTGTGCCCTTCCGTGATTCATTCTGCGAGATGAAGGCGCCGCGCCCAAGGGTGCCTCGCCATTGGTTGGCGCTCTCGCGAGCGCAGCCGCATCTACTATCAGCGCGCTTGCGGACGCGTGTGGCCCGATGACCGCCTTGTCCCCGGCCGTGGCTGTGGGCGCTGCGCCGAGTCGTGTAGCAGGTCGGGGCGATGCCTTGACCGCTCGGTGGTGAACACATTCCGGCAGGTGGAGCTAACTTTGCTGCACTGTGCGGCAAAACGCGGGGATATGACCGTGATCGAAGCCCTGTTGGACGCCGGCGCCGACACCAGCATCCTTGATGCGGTAAGTGGGGCGAATGCCGTGATGAGCAGAAATCTCGCCACCCGGTGTAGACCCAGTGTAGACCCGGTGTAGACCCTTGGAAGGGGTGAGCGGGTGATGCAAAAGTCAAGTTTCTCGGAGGCGGGCTGCCGTTGATTTGCTGTGTGGGGCATGCATCGCACGTCATGCTGCCGTGGGATCATGCGCCTTCACAGAAAGGCGCATCGGGGAGGCGCACGGCACGCGGCGTGGACCTGAAGGGCGGTGTCGCTGCAGAGCCGACAAACAGCGCTGCACTGCGCGGCAGGAAGCGGGCATGAAGCTGCAGTAGCCATCTTGATGCAGTCCGGTGCGGAGATCGACGCTCGGGATTTGGTGAGCGCTAAAGGAAAATATCCCCACATGCCCGACGCCGTTGCCTCCCATTGCCATATAGAGTTACCGATATCGGATAGGGAGTGAGGAGCAATGAAGGGCCCAATCACAATCGAATGTCGGATGCACTTTGTACGAGTCAGAGGTGACAGCGACGGAGCCCCTGGCCTTACCCGAGGGTGTGGGGGATGCATCTCTGCAGCGGCAGCAGACGCCGCTTCACAGGGCGGGCGCGAAAGGATGTGAAGCAGCTGCGCAGGTTCTAGTCAAGGCCGGCGCTGAGGTGGATGCCCGGGACAAGGTATAAACGCGCCGCTGACTCGGACACCACCCCCGAGGCTTGCCGTGGTCGTTGACAGCAGGAAGGGAGGGGAACACGGAGGTATATGGCACAGGGAGGCGCGGGCACCAGAGGTTAGGGGTAGGAGACGCAAAAAGCGGAGTTGCGTGTCAGAGGGTTAGAGGCCCGCTGCCGGGAGCTGGGGTGAAGTGTGCTGCTGACGGTGGGGCGAGTGTGCGCGAGGCCGGCAGAAGCGAACGACGCCGCTGCACCAGGCGGTAGGAAGTCGCCACAGGGACGTCGTCAGGATTCTGCTCCAAGCGGGCGCCGACGTGGACGCTCAGGACCAGGTCAGTGCAGCACATGCGGGGAGCCCTCGCCTTTGCCTCTGCATCTCGGGGGCGATCATTGCTAGGCCCGGAGGCTTTGGCACGGGCATTGCGGCCGAGGATGGCAGGTGTGGGGCACAGCGCATATATAACACTGGAGCTTGGGATGCGGTTGGAATGTAGGATCAACAAACGCCGATGCACTGGGCGATGATGGAAAGCTCTGCCGACCAGCAGATGGCCGTGCTGGATATCCTGCTTGCCGCAGGAGCTGACCCCAGGGTGTCGGATGAGGTGAGCCGGGCAGCATGAAGCCACCAGGAGTGTTGCTGCCTCACTGTGATTGGGGCGTCCAGGGATCGAAGAGGAGAGCCTATTGGTGGGCATAGGGTTGGGTTTGGCGAAGAGCTGTGGACGAGTGCTCGCGGGCCCAGATGGAGGAGCGATAGCAGAGACGGCTACAAAGGCGCATTGATGCGCTGACTGCTGGGCGGATGCCTGCAGGACTCACAAACGGCGCTGCACATGGCGGTAGACAGGGGCTATACAGCCGCCACGGCGGCCCTGCTGGAGGCTGGCGCTCAAGTGAATGCCCAGAATACGGTGTGTGCTGGGGGCATGGAGGCTGACCCCGAAACATCTACCTGCTAGCATCCATCTCCTCGGTCACGCTCCGCCTTGCCGATGTTGCATGTTCCGCTAGAGCAGAGGGTGACGCTTCTACGGCATCACCATCCACCGCCTAGCATGCGCGTGCCGCCGAGGTTGCCATGCGCCCCCTTGGGCAGTCCGCGGAACTAAAGGCGCTGCCCACCATGCCGGCTTTAGAGCACCCTCCTATCCTTGATGAAGACTTTCTGTCACGCTGATAAGCAGATGAACCTCGAGCGTAGCTATCGAGACCCCTGTACGCTATTATATGTAGAATTCGTGCATTAGTCGTGGTTTCAGGGGAAAGTCCACTCCTAAGGGGGGAGCACCGTCTTCCTTGTTTGCAGTGGCGATTCAGACAACACCCCTTCATCCCTCTGTCTTGTCGGCGCACAACGGGGCAGCAGCGCCATGAGCTACCCCTTCCACAGCCTTATGCAGGGGCAATGAGTGGGGAGGGTGCCATGAGCTACCCCCCCCCCACGGCTTGATGTAGAGGCAATGAGTGGGGAGGGTGTAGGATAACGTAAATCTAATAATCCGAGATACAGTCTATCTGACAAGCAGATTGCACAGTGAATAACTTATCACAATGATATTGTTAAAGCATAAAAGGGAATGACGGCAGCTTACACAACTGCCACCTTTATTGTCCTGAGTTCCCGCCAGATACTCTCTGGGGCGATAAGAGTACATAATCAGTCACTACAGTCGACACAGTGATACTGTCGACTGTGGACTCTCAGTCACACGATTCGTGACCACACGCGACAGACTCTGTCGTGGTTGTGAAATACATTTGTGTGTACTGTATAGTACTTCCTATCCATGACATAAGTTTTGATGACAAGATGACAGAATGACAGATGACTACAGGTCAGGTTTTCCTATTCCTCCGTGCTTCTAGATCGGAAGAAGCGAAGCACGATCGCACGAAGCACCAGAAACCTGTCAGTCGGCATTGATTTTGTGAAAAAGTCAGCTAGCTTTTCTGCTGACGGTACTTTCGCTATCAGAATACGACCCAGCTCAGCCAGTTTTGCCACATAGCGGTCCCGTACTGAAATGTGTCGAGTAGCGGTGTTGTTGAGAGCGCTCTCTGCCTGGATGACAGATGCATGATTGTCCCCGTGCAGCACTACCGGGAGCTTTACTGGAGCAAACTCTGACAGCAGATTGATAACGTGTTCGATGTCCCGAGCCGTCTCCGAGAGTGCAACCAGCTCGCCGTCTGCTGTGCTCGCAGCAACAGTCTTCTGCAGTTTTGATGAATACATGACAGTGCTTCCATTGAGTCTCACCAACGAGTCCGTCACAGACCGGCGCGTAACTTTGTCCACTGCATGATCAGCGTCCGAGTAGGCCGAGATTTCAAGTTCAGCAGTGTGAGATGCCGGTGAAGTGCACTGAAGGGTAAGACAGTCGTCAACAGTGCCCTTCAAATACCGGAGTACACGCATAAGATGTTGCCAGTGTGTCGCATTAAAACAGTGCATAGAGCGCGCCAGATAGCACACTGTTGTCAGGATGTCCGGTCGCGTGCAGCGCGCCAGCCACATAAGTTCCATGGCCAAGTTAGCATAAGGAAAGTCAGCTGCAGCCTCCTGCGGGTCTGCCGGCGTCAGCGAAAGCTTCGGCTCCATAGGCGACAAAGCAGGATTGCAGTCGGTCATACCATACCTCTCGAGGATTCGGTGAATGAAACCCTGCTGACTCATATGGCATTCTCTCACCAGGCCTGCGTCACGGAAGGTCATACGCATACCCAGAACGTCAGTCAGTACACCTTCGTCCACACTGGGATAGGTACTGTTAAAGTATGTAAAAAAGTTGTTCTTCCACGTTTCACTGGATGTCAGTATAAGGAAGTTATCAACATGAATATAGATGAAGACGATGAGCTCGTTCGGTCGGAAGATATAGAACAGACACGGGTTGATGTTTGAAACGGCAAGCATAGTATCATACTGTAGAAGCCACCGTTTCAACGTGAAATACCACACTCTGGGAGCCTGCTTGAGTCCATACACGCTCTTCGCCAGCCTGCCAAAATAAGTTCCACGCACCAGACGGTTATCTGGCCACCTGACAAAGAGATGGGCGTCGAGGTCCAGATCACCGTTCAGAAAGCAAGTCACGACGTCCATGGTGAACGCCAGCAGTCCCAGAATAAGACTCAATTGAATAAGAATACGCAGCGTGTTCAGCTGCGTGCACGGGGAATAAACCTCCTCATAGTTCACACCGTGAGTCTGCTTGTTCCCGAAAACAACCCAACGAGACTTACGCTCAGTGAGAACATTCGCAGCGTCGAACTTCGGCTTGTAAATAGCCTTCATTCCCAGTGACTTCACACCTGCTGGAAGTCTCTTCACTGGCACGATTGCCCGCTTCACGTCGATGAGCACGCACTCCTCTTTGTAGTCTGATGCCTGCCACTGCATTGCGTCCGGTGCACTCCCCAGCTGCAGCCAGTTTTTCGGACAAGTCATCCATTGGGCAGCCACTGCTGCTGCACTGCTGCCAAAGCCACGTGCTGCACTTGAAAGCGAATTGAAGTCTCGGCGACGTCGACCGACTTGCCCGTGCGTCCACAATGCCTCAGCAGAAGCACCTGATAGGGTAGTCGGTGCTCTCCTCGAGCATTGGTGCAAACCACGGCTTCCTCCCATTCTGTGCCTGACGTTAGCTGCACTTCTGCGAAAGCGAACACAGGATAGAAACGATTGATAGTCTGTTCGTTGAGGATCTTCTTGAGCAGCTCCAGGTTGGTAGCACTCTGCTCGAGAAAGAAACTCACCGGTGCCCAGAACGTCGTACATTTGTTGCTCGAGCGCGACTGAAGCTTCACAACACCTGTGAACTCGTCTGAGTCAGGGGGCGCGTAGATAGCGATATCGAGAATAAGAGTCGGTGAACCGGTGAACTTCTCGAAGTACGGTGCGTCCAGTTGGACACCGTTGAACAGTGACCGTAGTGGTACCACCACCGAAGGATCCCAGTTGAGCACCAGCTTTCCCACATCGTTGACACGCTCATCGAACCGTACCATACCGCACCGTACGACTTTGTTCCTCGACGTGCAGTAGAGAAGATACGAAGGCGATCGATCGTCGTGACCCACGTACAGAAGAGGTGTCGCTCGATCAGCCAGTTTGGTTCGCAGTGACTTATCAACTAAAGCATAAGCACGACAACCGAAGATACGAAGAGTACTTAAGTCCACCTTCAGGTGCAGCACGTCCATAGTTGACATCATACCGAGCTCGGCCTTCACCACACGGTTCAGCAAGTACAAAGCATGACGAAAAGCCAGCGGCCACATGCCAGCACAGAGACCCCCAGTCAGAAGTATAGCCTTGGCCTTCGCCTGCAGTAGTCGATTGTACGACTCCACGCGTGCATTGTCCTCGTGCAGATAAGGTGTCGTCGTATGTTGAAGGACGTTTTTCTGTCTACAGTAGTCAACCGTCTGACCCGCAATGATCGTCGAGTCGTTGTCAGACTGTATAACCAGCAGGTCCAGATCATACACGAGCTCCTCCACACGCAAGTCTTCCCCCAGAATTGCTCTGCCAGTAGTTCGTACAAGGTCTCGATAAAGTTGCAACGCTGTGAGATACTCTAGTTTACGTCCCCAGAAATAAATGTACCCGAGTCCAGAGTAGTCGTCCACGTGTATCGTGTATCCACGGGAGCCTCCCAGCGATATCTGGAACGGGCCACCGTGGTCTGTGAAAGTGAGCTGCCCGAGTCGTGTAGATGCCTGTCTCTTCTCCACCGTCTTTCTCACCGATTTGGGTACACGTCCTCGGTCCATAGTCTGCGAAGGTCTCGTCACCTTGGAGACCTGACACGGCATACACTGCTCAGAGCACTTTGTCACCACACTGGCACGCAGCTCTTCAGAGCTCACACCAAGATTCACACCTTGCATGTCCATGACGCCAATATATCTGCCACAGAGGTGTCCCAATCGTAGATGAACGAGAGCTTTGGCGTCAATACGACCCACAGTAAATTGGTCAAGGTAAAACACCGTAACTGCCCAGGGTGTTCCTTGTATCCAAACTCGGCCCGGTTCTGACTCCGTCAGTTCCTCCACACGATAGCACTGGTCCTTCGATGCTGAGAAAATAGCACTGCCCTTCGAGTACGTCTATAACTCCTCCAGCTTCTTGGTCAGTCCCCACCAGACAACATGAGGCTTGTGAGGAAGCACCAGCAGGAACTTGGTGCACGCCGGGTCCTTCGCAAAGTCCGTGAAGATTTTCACCAGAAGCCTTCCAATAAAAGTGTCCACGTAGGGCATGTTTGCATAAAAAGACCGTCCCGCCAGTGTGTGGTCGAAGACTGAGTTCTCCACTGAGTAGAACTCCGGTAGCTGCGTGTTGTGCTTATCAGCACACATACCCACAGTGAAAGGTCCCTTCTCTGCGTTCCAGCGAGGAAAGTCAGTGAACTTCCAGTTGACCACGTCACGGAAGACCTTCTGCTGCACTGTAGGACAGGCTGCTTCAGTATCGACGGTCTCCGGCAAGATGAAGATTTTCCCGTCTCGCACCAGCCTGTATTGAGACTTCCCGCTCGTGCTCACCAACTCACGATGAAGTAGTTGGCCGTACAACCCGTACTTGTCCTCCAAGCACACTGCAGACAACAGATTAAACGGTGAGTCTGGCACGTACTGCGCCTCAACATTAAGCACGTCAACTTCACCAGTTGCATAGTTCCACAGACTGATGAGCGCCACACGGACACCCTTCGACTCTGTCACCTCTCCCGCCATGACTTTGAACTGCACCGCCTTCTCGGCGCACACCGTGCCTCCTTCAAAGAAAGTCAAGTCGTTGAGTACCGTTCTCGTAGCCATTGAGTCGTAGTGAAGCACGCGCCGCTGCACGACCTCCACAGTGCTGGCAGCCATAGACGGTTGAGAAGCGAGTTCCCGTTGTAGATCTGTAAGATCCCCTTCAAATTGAGACACTCCGTGCACCCACGAGTCATGAAGCACGTCTCCGGTGTACACACCGAGTTGACCACCACAGTTCTGCAGCGCCACACAAGCACAGGGGACCTCGTCATGCTCCTCCGCCTTCCAGATTTCCTCGTCCGTCATTTTCTCAGTTGATGATGACACCGCTGCCGCAGCCTTCTCAATGACCTCGCCAGATTTTGACGCTAGCATACGCTTCTTCCGTTTCGCAAGTCGCTCCCTGCATAGTGACTCCTTCGCCGGGTTGTTCTTGATGAACTCTTCCATTTTCTGAGGATACACCAGCAGGATTCTGAAGAGTGTCCACCCGAGCACACTGCACATACCAGGTGCTTCTTCTCATTCACTTTCCTCTCCTCCGAGTGCCGTCGTCGGTCACCAAGCAGACTCTTAGCCACCGTTGCTGTATCGATGTCCTCTGCGGGTGCAGCATAGTCTCTTAACGGGTTTCTCTCCTGCAGGACGTTGACATAGAAGAAGTCACTGCGTTGAAGCAACAGGTCAAAAGTGGGGTTCGCCTCTCGGCCAAGGTCAGCAACCACTGGTGCATACTCTTTGGGCAAAGCCGAAACGGCAAACGCTAGCGCCACCACTTCGATGGTTCTTCTATCCAGATTTTCTCGACCATACCGGCAGATAGACGATTGTAGGTCTGCAAAACAACTGAGCTGTTTTATTGGGTCGCTTGTTGAGTTCACAGTGAGCCTCGTCATATGATTCATTGACGCCGCCAGCTGTCCAAATAGTTGAGGCTCTACCCGTGCACGCAGTTTCCGATAGGCTTTGACGCCGTCGTTTTCGCAGCGACGGACCAAGTCAAAAGCATCCCCTTCAGTGACTTGTATCAGCACGGCCGATATCACTGCACTCGCAGTTGTAGCCGAGCCCGTCATTGTTACAACACTCTCTGGTCGACCACCGTCATCAACGAACGGATTGGTGTTTGGTGTCATATCAGCTAGATCTTTCATGTTAGCAACGTCACTGATAGACTCTTCCCTGTGTACCAGTTCCCTCAATTCGGGACAGAAACTTACTGCTGATTCCAACTGTGTACTGAACGGTGTCCAGGATTCATACTGATTTCTTTCACTTTGATACTGTTGTCAGGGATTTCAACACAGCCTGCACTACTTTCGATGCATTCTCACTGGTTAGAAGTGTAGCTGTTGATTTCACTTCTGGCTTTTCCTCTGAGGCAGAGAGCCGACGGGATATCATATCCATCATTTCCATTTGCCTTATTAATAGCACTGACAACTGATCCTCTCTACTCAGATTCACTTCTGGCTCCTCCTCCTCTTCTGTACCTTCCACCATTGTAGGCAGAATATCCCGAGAACGAGTGTGCTTGAATATCCCTGTATCTGGGTTCTGATCTGACATATACGAATTAACCACGCAGGATTAACACCTGTGTGGGCCCATAACCTAGGATAACGTTGATCTAATCATCTGAGATACAGTTTATCTAACAAGCAGATTGCACAGTGAATAACTTATCACAATGATATTGTTAAAGCATATAAGGGAATGGCGGCAGCTTACACAACTGCCACCTTTATTGTCCTGAGTTCCCGCCAGATACTCTCTGGGGCGATACGAGTACATAATCAGTCACTACAGTCGACACAGTGATACTGTCGACTGTGGACTCTCAGTCACACGATTCATGACCACACTCGACAGACTCTGTCGTGGCCGTGGAATACATTTGTGTGTACTGTATAGTACTTCCTATCCATGACATAAGTTTTGATGACAAGATGACAGAATGACAGATGACTACAGGTCAGGTCTTCCTAGGGTGCCATGAGCTACCCCCCCACACCCTAGTGCAGTGGCAATGAGTGGGGAGGGTGCCATGAGCGACCCCCCCCAACAGCCTGATGTAGAGGCAATGGGTGAGGAGGGTGCCATGAGCAGCCCCCACGGCCTGATGTAGAGGCAATGAGTGGGGAGGGTGCCATGAGCTACCCCCACACACACATAGCCTGATGCGGTGGCAATGAGTGGGGAGGGTGCCATGAGCTAACCCCCCACACACGGCTTGGATCACCGGTGGCAATGAGTGAGAAGGGTGCCATGAGCGACCCCCCACAGCCTGATGCGATGGTAATGAGTGGGGAGGGTGCCATGAGCTCACCACCCACACACAGCCGATGCAGAGGCGATGAGTGGGAGAGGTGCCATGAGCTACCCCCACAGCCTGATGCGGGTGGCAATGAGTGGGCAGGGTGCCAGGCACCCCCCACACACACACACAGCCTGATGCAGAGGCAATGAGTGAGAGGGTGCAGAATGAGCGACCTCCCACAGCCTGATGCAGAGGCAATGAGTGGGGAGGGTGCCATGGTGACCCCCACAGCCTGATGCGGGGGCAATGAGTGGGGAGGGTGCCATGAACGACCCCACAGCCTGATGCATTGGCAATGAGTGGGGAGGGTGCCATGAGCTACCCCACAGCCTGATGTAGAGGCAATGGGTGGGCAGGGTGCAATGAGCGACCCCCACGGCCTGATGCAGAGGCAATGAGTGGGAAGGGTGCGGTGACCCCCCACAGCCTGATGCAGAGGCAATGGGTGGGGAGGGTGCAATGAGCTACCCCCACAGCCTGATGCAGTGGCAATAAGTGTGGGCGGGGTGCAATGAGCGACCCCCACAGCTGATGCAGAGGCAATGCGTGGGGAGGGTGCCATGAGCGACCCCCCCCCCCACAGCCTGATGCAGTGGCAATGAGTGGGGAGGGTGCCATGTCTGCAGAAGCAGCAAACACCGCTTCACTTGGCCGCTGAAAACGGGCACCTGGCCATTCTGGAGGCTCTGATTGGGGGAGGTGCTGCGGTCAATTATCACACCTTGGTGAGTGCAGAATCACGAAGGCTTCATGCTTTCCCGCCACGGCTTGAGCCATCAGAGCAGTCAGACGAGCACACGATGAAGTGTTCATTGGAGAGACTTGTGAGGTTGAGGCGGACAAGCGCTTAAAGGTGGCGAAGTGAAGGGAGCCGGTGGGCATAGCTCGCAGGTGTTGCAAACGCCCCTGCACTTGGCAGCCGTGCATGGCCACACAGCCGCCGTGAAGGCTTTGATGCAGGCAGGGGCTGACTACGGCGCTGTAGATAAGGTGAGTTTATCAATGGGTACTGCGCATTATCCTGATCTATGCGTCGGAGCTATATGATTTGCTGCTCATGGAGGTGTAAGATGCTACCTGGAAAATGGATGCACGGATGGAGGGTGGCGAGTGCACTCCGTGTGCAGAACACGAGGACGCCGCTTCATCTGGCGGCAGCGAAAGGACACGTGTCCACCATGGAAGCCCTGAAGCAAACCATCTGACGCGGTTGTGCCAGACTCGCGACGAAGGCTCAAGATCCTTAGAAGCCTAACAGATAAGGTTTAGGCATTGGCAGCAGATGGTAAATAATCCTTTCTTGCAGACAGGGGATTGCTGCGAGTGCATGAATACGGAGGCGATCAGTCAGGTGGTCAATCTAAAATAATTGAATGCCAACAAAGCCGTGCCATGGTATCTTCCGAATAAAAATCGTTTATTGTAAGCAATTCAAGAATGCTTACATGTGGAACATTTACGCTACTAGTAGGGCCCATGCGCTAAAGATGTCAATAGCTCCTTTGGAAGACGGACAAGCAGATTTTTGGCAGAGGATTATATGCCGGGGAGTGTCCCGGCTGGCTAGGAATCAAAAGCCCAGTATGGAACATCGAATCACTGTTTGATACAATGAACCCCGCACATTGCACAACATGTGGATATCATCAGCAGAGCTTGTCACTCTGCAGTTGCATGTGTCAAACGATATGGGAACCCGATCAGCTCGGAAACTTACACGTCAGGTCGATCCTTTCAAACGACGGGGGGAAATGCCCCCGACAGCAGTAGTGGAACCTGTGACCTATCGCTCTCTCGTGCGGTTGCTCTACCACTGAGCTACAGGAGCAACTTGATGCTCTGAAGAGTACTCAATGGCATCCGTATACCGTATTCGTCGGATAATTGAATGGAATATATAATCCCTGCGCTTCATGTTTTAGAACCCGGCCAACGTACCTTACCCAGGACCTCTGGTGAGTCCACCTCACCAAAGTGGTTCGAAAAAGTGGAAGCACACTTTGGTGAGACGCCAAACCGGTTTGGTAAACTCACGAAAGTGTTCGCCAAAGTGTACACTGTTCGTCCGAATACTCCAGTCGTATATCGTTGGAAAGGTCTCGGCAAGGCGCATCTCGTAGTCCGAATATCGACCGTTCGGATCGACCGGGCACACTATGACTCTCACCAATTTCCATATATTTTGCCTATTGCTTAATGCAGGCGGAGTCTCGTCAAGTTTTGGGAGTCAAAACTAAATCATTTCTGAAAACAAAAATTGATGTACGTAGCGTCTAGTAAAAAGTCATGTTTGAGTCTATTAAAAGTAAGTCGTTCACCTATAATCTGCCTCGCATATGCGAATTGAGCCTTGAGTTACTGGGACAAGTATTACAAAAAATGTGGGGCACGTATGACGTTTAGAGGAAGGTGATTACAGTAAAGCGACAGGTGTCTACAGTAAAGACATCGGGGAAAATGCACGGCGTTGTGGCAACGTTGCACAGTTTGTGACACGACTCGGGTAAGAGTACCTTTGGGGCACCCACGGTGGACTTCTTGGGCTATCGCATTGGGCACAACTCTATCGGTGCTCAGGAGGCGAAGTGTAAGGCCATACAGGACCTCCCGAAGCCTCAGGACAAGACTGGGCTCCGCTCCATTCTGGGCATGATGAACTATTACAAGGGTCTGGTGGGTGAGCCAGGAGGACCAAACTATTCTGAGATGGCGCGCCCCCTCAACGATTTGCTCAAGAAGGGGATCACAGATATCAAGGGAGCCTGGGGGAAGGAGCAGGATCAGGCGCTGCAGGACTTGAAGGATGCGCTCTGCGTTGGAAGGTGCTTGAGGCCGATCGATTATGATAGGCCCCTCATATTGTACACTGACTGGAGCACCTATGGCATTGGCGCAGTGCTTGGCCAGAAGGATGGCAATGGAGAAGAGTACATATGCATGGCAATCAGCCGATCTCTGAGCAAGACAGAGAGGCAGTATGCCAGCTTCAAAGGTGAGATGTTGGCAGTGGTGTGGGCAGTACGCACGCTGAGGCAGTACTTGCATGGAGTGCATTTCACGCTGGTGACAGATCACTCGCCACTCACCACTTTGATGGAAAAGTCTGACCTTCAGGGTCAGCATTTACGTTGGGCAATCAGCCTACAGGAGGTTGACTTCACGGTGCAGTATCGTCCGGGAGCCAAGAACAGCAATGCCGATGTGCCCTCGCGTTATCCACTGCCATCTACGCCGGATGAGACTGGGGCAAGGCATGACCGAGAAGAGGCATCTGCGCTTCACGCAGGCGTGGGGGAATTCTGTGCGAAGAGTTTCTGCGACAGCTTGTACCTCATTCGAGCGGGTGCTCTACGAGAACAATGGTGGGTCATGGTTTGTGGATTTCCCTGCCAAGACCTTTCAGCAGTCGGGACGCTCAAGGGCCTAGCAGGTAGACACAGCAAATTATTCTATGAGGTGGTGCGATTGTTATCTACTCTGCAGCAGTTGCAGAGACAGCAGCCGCCAGGGTACATTCTGGAGAATGTGTCTCCATTGGCACACAGGCCAGGGACCAAGATCAGAGACGAGGTGTTCCCTTATATCGCTGGCGTGATTGGTCAGCCAGTGTCGTTTGACGCAGCGCGGGCAGGTTCGTATGCCCACCGATTGAGGGCGTACTGGAGCAACCTGTTTCAGAACTATCAGTTTCGCTCTGTGATGAGCAAGGTGGTGAGACCGAAAGACCGGTTTGTATCATCCATTATATGTGAGGGCTGGCAGCCCAGGCCAATGGTGAGGTCAGATCGTACGCCTCACTACATGGTGGACGTTGTAGGGAAGCCATTGAGAGCCCTTCCTACCATCATGGCGACGCAGGGATCCAGGGCGTTTCGAGCGCCGAGATTGGGCACTGTCGTTCGCAGCGCTGGTGCGGACTCAGAGGAGGAAACCCGAGAGGTGAACCTTGATGAGAAGTCGCGAGCGATGGGCTACAGCGCGAGCGATTTACGCATGGCCGATGGCCTGAGTGACGAGGAGTTGGCAAGTATTTTGGGCTTGGCTATGGACCGCAGAGCCATGGAGCTCTTGTTAGCGGTGGCAGAGGCGAGCAGAAAGGGGCTACCTCACAGCGAGGAGTCTCCGATGGCAGAGAATTTCCCAGGACAGCCTATCGCTGTAGACAACAACTGGGCAGACCATGCGAGGTCGGACCTTCAGCAGAGACACGCTTTGCTGGCGAAGTGGGTTGGAAATTCAAACGCATATACTCAGCAAGTGGCAAAGACTATGAGTCACCACGACTGGGAGGAGAGGTTGCAGACCATGTGCTCACAAGGGCAAAAGGGTGTGCGAGGACTTGGGGCGTCGGGGCAGCGCTCAGGTACCAATAAGAAACCGTGGCAACATTATACTGTTGAGCAGTATAGCCGCAGGCACAGAAGCCGTTTTATGAGGGAAGGTGGAGCTCAGCAGAGATGCACTGAAGTGCCAGCCTGGAGCCCGCCTGGTGAGGAGAAGGAGATGAGACTCCCCAGACTCACATGCACCACCAGACTTACGGAGTTGGTGGCCAGTGTCGCCGAACAACATGCCGACAGGGACAAGCATCGGGACATATATGATGATGAATGGTGCCTCAGGTGGCTGAAATCCAATGGCAGTGTGGAGCTGCCAGAGGGTGAAGCTCGTCGAGTGAAGAGACGCGCAGCGCGACACCGATGGGACGAGGTTGCCAGTGAGATCTACATGATTACGTTATCAGGCAAGGAGATGAGGATTCCGAAGCCTGCCGACCGCCTGGCATTGGTGAGAGAATACCACGCCAGGGCTGGTCACTGGGGTATTAGACGTACCCAACACCTTGTGTGGCAGCGACATTGGTGGGCTGACCTCAAGAAGGACGTGGAGGCAGTGGTCACGCAGTGTGAGACGTGCCAGCGGGTGAAGACCCACTATGCCAGGGAGGAGGCGCTCGTGTCCCCCTTGGAGATTAAATCGTTTATGTATCGTTGGTCATTGGACCTGGCTTGGCCTTCGAGGAGGATGACGAGATCGGGCAACAGCAGAGTGCTCATCATGACCAAGCACTACACCACAATCATTTATAGTGTGCGTACCTATTCCCAATAAGGAGGCGAACACCATCGCGGCGGCGTTCCGCAACCATGTGCTAGCTGTCTTCCGTGCGCTAGCTGAGTGCCTGGTGGATGGAGGTAAGGAATTTGAGGGTGAATTTCAGCAACTGTGCAGGGATTGTCTGATAGACAGGAGAGTTACGTCACCGGACTCACTAGAGGGCAATGGACTCACAGAACGGGTGGTACGCACCATCAAGTTTTGTTTCAAAAAGCTCGCCCTGGAAAAGGGTCTTGATTATGAGTGGGACGAGCAGCTCTGGCCACTGGTGCTGAGTTACAATGCAGCTCGGCAGGAGTCTACGGGAGTGGCACCGTTCACGCTGTTGTTCGCTCAGGAGGCGGTGGTACCGCCTGACCTGAAGCAGGCACCCAACCTGGACTTCGATCTGGAGGTGAAGGAGGACAAGGACTACAGAGTTAAAGACCTGTTGCAGAGAGCTCAGGTAGTGAGGCGATTGGTGGTACATGCAGGTTGCAGCCTTGAAGTTGCGTAACATCGAGATACCTTACTTTATGAAGGCAGAAGGGGTGGTGGATATGAGCCTAAACCGCATCAGTTCAAGGTGGGGGACTTCGTGTACATCAGACAGAAGCCTCGGAGCGGTATGGAGGTAGCGACCAAGCCAGTCATCCTCAAGTTGGTGAAGATACAGCGGGATGGTGTGGTGGTGCTCGAGGACGCCGCCAGGCTCAAGGAGAAGAGCACCGTGCAGAGCATTGCACCGTGACATCTGCAGGTCAAGGATCAGTATGACTGCCGCGCAGCTGTACCCAGCAAGCATCTTGCATGCGAAGTGTGCAGGAAAGCTGACGGGGAAGCAGAGATGTTTTTGTGCGACGCGTGCAATAAGGGGTATCATCTATGGTGCCGCTCACCCCAGTATTATCAGAGGTTCCCGAAGGTGAGTGGCTATGTCCCAGGTGCTTAGGCACGGGGATGCAAGCTGCTCACGCCGAGGTGCTGACCCAGGAGTCGAAGACCTCTCGCGTTTCGGAGGACAGACAGGGGATGAAAGAACAGCAATTGAACGAGAAGTTGTCCTCAAACATACGTCTGGTGCTGCCAGCAGATGTGGGTCCTCGCTGTGTGATGAAGGGAAGGAGGTCTCAGCCATGGCAAGCCCTTTCTTCCAGAGATATATTGCAGGAGGAGAAGGACTTGTTCCTCCACAATCATGCCAGATCAGGTAGACTGGGGCAAGCAAGACAAGCACTCTGAGATGGTGAGGATATTCGTGCCTGGACATTGGAATGAAGGGCACCGGACTGTGTTGAGCAAGAAGTACCGGGAGCAGAAGGCAAAAACGAGGCAAGTGAGGAATGCGCCCTTAGTGCCTGCTTTGGCTGAAGAAGAAATTGAGAAGCGAGAAGAACTGAGACATATGACGAGGGCCCAGGTGCGCGAGGCTAGTGCACTATGGTGGGGCCTGGAGCTCATCATCGCTGTGCCTTCAGAGGTGAGACGCTTGGCGACAGAGGTGGATTGGAAGTCCATTGATGGCGTGTGGGATCCATGGGCGGGAAATGGAGCCATCAGTGAGGTGATGATGGAGCAGTGGTCGCACTTGAGGTTCATGAACAATGATTGGAACTCTCAGTTGGGTTGGCCTGAGGCGCGTGATGCACTTCAGCCGGGCAACTATCGCATTTGGAAGGAGAAGTATGGTGTCTGTGGCGCAGTGATAACGTCTCCCTGGTTTGTTGCGCTGGAGATAGCGTTTCCACTGGCAGTCATGGCCAGTCGTGTGGTGGCATGTGTGCATGTTCCCTCTTATTATTTGACAAATATGACAGAGGGCAGAGCGGGCTACTTCAGACGATTGAGTCAGGCTAGACGTCTGCATGTGATTGGACATCTGGAACATGGACCTTTTGGCCGCAGGTGTATGTGGGTCCTGGTATTTAAGAGTCCTCTGGTGCGAGCCAGAATGTTACAAGGTGGTGAAGACGATGGTATTGGTATGTTTACCTTCAGCTTGGGCAGGTTTGTGGCAGATGGCGATACGACGCAGTATGCGGAGCAAGCCCGTATTTAGGTCTGTGCTGCTGCGGGCAACAGCTACAGATGGGGGACGGTGAGAAATTTGGGCTTGCATATGAGAGCCTTGCATGTTATTTCAGAATATCAGAATTTCAAAATTTTTGTAGCTCTACGATCACTTGTTATGCTGGAGCATGCCCTAATATATTACGAACCTGCATGTTAAGACCGTGCCAGACAGATATATATATATATATGCGTGAGTACCATGTGGGACTATTATTATTTGTCCCATTATATGCACGCGTTTGCGACGGCTGTAACAAACGCCGGCTTCTCGTGGTACCAAAGCCGGGGTTGTCCAGCTGGTGACAGGCGTGACAGGCATGATATGCATGACAGGCCTCGCGCGTGATGACTGATCAGAGGTAGCAGAAATGGTAAAGAAGATGATGTCATTATGATGTGACATCAGAAGAAGAAGAAGAGTGTTTCTGGAAGATATGACTATCAGAATGCTGCCACTGACGTGTCAGTCACAGAATGTGCTGGAAGTGACGCCCCGGCTGTCATTCCTATAGTTAGGGTGTATGACTGTCACCGGTCCCGGAACCCTAGACCCCGAACATATAACGGCAAGACTGATCATTCTCACCTTTCATCTATTCTGATTATCTGACTCACCGAATATACAGTCCAGGGAGCATTTCCTCGCAAAATGACAATCGGCCCGCTTTTTCAAAACGTTTAGGCCCGCTTTCGGCCAGACCGGCCAGGAATCTCATTTCTTTCGGCCAAACGTCGGCCAGATCGGCCAGCACTTATTTCCCTTCAAATGCTCGTGTAAAATGGCCCACTAATTGTCGATTTCGGATGCATCTATCTCTAGACTATGAACGTAAAAAAGCCCCTCATTATTGTAAAGTCGCTTTCAATATTTTCTACGCACCAGTTTGGCTAATGTAACGAAAAGTGCGTATTTCGTGGATAACTGTTGAAGAAGAGCGCCCAATCGAGACTCGGCCAGCTTTCGGCCACGTGGCCCAGCCAATTTAATCAACAAATTTGCTATCGCGTGAATCGGCCCACCCAATAAAATCATTTCGGCCCACCATCGGCCAGGGTCCGTTTTTGAGGACTTCAGTCGGCCCCAGGCCGGTCAATTCCCATAGGAAATGTTCCCTGATACAGTCCAGCTGATATATTCAGCAGGTTTGGTCCCACGCACCCTTAATTTTACACTGCGACATTGGCCATGATTGGCTAAACACCGACGCTTGAACCACTCGTCGGCAGCATGCAACCAGATCTCTGTAGCATGCAACCCCTCTGCTCGTACCTCCCGGTACAATATGCTTATTATGTAGCCTTCACAGGCAGCTAGCATTTATGCTGCATTGGTCAGTTCTGTGGCTTTGACCCAGGTGTTGTACTCAGGCCGTAGCCTGCATATTGCATTAAGTAGCACTTGGCACCTTTAATGATCCAATCAGATGATATGTATGAAATGTCAAGAATACTTGCCCTTTTTCGGTAGTGATCATCGGTGGCAGAGGCGATGGTGCTTGCACCGAGTCATTATACAATTCTAGTCTGGGTACAGGCTAGACCAGATGTATACAAATGTCTAGGTCTTCGAAATCAAGCTCATATGTACGTCATGGCTGATGACCTTAGAACTGTTCGATACAAATGTGTGTCAACTTCATGGAACTCTGCATGGTTTGACTGTATATAGTCATGATTACCAAAACAACAACGATGATGCAACTTATTTGTTTTATTATTTGTCTTTATTATTTATTTGATTTTCAGTTGTATTTTTTTAGCTTCTCATCTTCCCCCCTCAAGGAAGTGTAAAATGCTAGGCGGTTGTCAGGCGCCGTTTAAATACACTGTATATATTGTACAAAATACAACGCTATACTCCAGCGGCGAAGTGGTTTGCTGTTACCATCATCGTATGCTTTAGGATATCAAATATATAATCAGAGAGCCTGTGGTAATGTGTGTTACAGTGTTGTCAATATCAAAGGGACTGTGTCCTCTTTAAACTCCTCATGACTATATGTATAATGGTGTTGTACTGATTTCAACACCTTCTCTCTGAGCGATTTATTATTGATCTCAGATGTGATGACGTGGCAGCCAACCTTGTCCGCTCGTACCGGGGGTTGTGTGGAATGTGTCCACGTCATCAGCGCGGGTCACATCTTGCCCATGCATACGCGATCGTAGCGCAGGTCGCATCACCGTGCCCGAGCATACGCGATCTTAGCGTAGGTCACATTGTGTGCCGTATACCGTTACATCTGAGGACATCTATTACTCATCTTTGTGAGTTTAGACAGCGCTGTACTGATTGCAACGTTTTTTTCTGATGATGTATATATCACAGATTATACCAAATGTGGTGATCAGTCCAGTGCAAAAATTTGACACCGGAATGTACAGGGATTTTGAATGATTGCAATCCAACCGGAGGAATAATCTCAGCAGTTGTTCTGTACTAATGAATTCATCGGAGTTATACTCATTTCGACGATTCAAATCCTGTGTCATTTTCAGTGATGACAACTCATATGAATATACAGGGGATTCCTCAGAATGCTTTCATGTGATGTCAACACATTGTATGAACAGTTCACCTGCATCCGAGGACGATGGAGTTGCGCCAGGAAGGTTTTGCATGGTGGTCACCCAACAGTTACCAGCTGTTATTCGGGTGCCACATCCTGCCTTCGGTACTGGGATTATATCAACCAGTCCTACAGCGATGCACCTGTCCTTCCCACTCTTATGTATAGCTATAGTGCCAAGCTGTATCAGGCGGGATATATATACATTATATAACTATCATCTTCTGATCCAATGATGTGCAATTGAGCAGGGTATCAGGTTATGTGTTATATATATATATATATATTTCAGCATTCCGCCTTTACTCGAAAATATAAACGCCGGGCAGTAGTCATTACAGTCATTGGGATGTAGTTTCCCATCCGAGTTTACACTTTTTCAGTGACGGTGGGTTTAACGTTGTACAGATTTCAACGTTACCTGTGGATGCAGTGGTCCTATCAAAAGCAATCCATCAGAAATCACCATATCGGGTTTCAGTATCGTCACACATTGATCCTGAATCTATATAAGTTATAAAATAACTTCTCGGATATGTGTGTATATCTCATCAGCATTTCACCTCCCCCCTCGAGGAAGAGTGAACTACCAGGCAGTTGTCAAGTGCCTTGAATATACTCCAATTAGGCATTATGCAGCCCTGTATTTTTGGGATGCAGCCTTACAGTTTTTGGGATGTAGCCCTGTAGTGGTAGTCATGGTTGTGCTGATTTCAACATGACTGAAATACCAAATCACTGTGTGTTTCACTAGTATTTCATGGTATTTGCTGGATTCAGTGACCCGCTAGTCATAACTTGTCACATGACTCCCGTTAGCTGTACCAGTACTCGTACAGTACTAGGTGTCAGATACCTAGGTCACAGACCGATATATATATTCGTTTATCGTATAATCAGTTTACACTTGTATGAAACTATTCAGTGACACCCGATATATTGGCGTTACAATATATCTCACAGGTTATGGGGTATCACCCAGGGCTCCTAATCGGTTTAACCGATATTCCGATATATCGATATATCGGGAAAAAACGGGAAATCGGCATCGATCGATATCATTTTTGTGCACATTTCATCGGTATCGATTCAGTTTAGTATTGGCGGTCTTATGTATTGTATACGGAGAATTGTATATAAAATTCAATAATCGATATGAATCGATATCATCGATTATCGATTGAAAATGTTGAATATCGAAATCGATCGATATGCAAGTTTGAAACCGATTAGGAGCCCTGGTATCACCCCGCTTTCTTCACTGCTAACTTTGCCATGATTGGCTAAGCTTTTCCGATTGGCGGGGCGTTGGGGCCTCGCGAGGTGTTGAATTGGCCAATTTAGAGCGTGCGGCTTGCGCTATGTTACGGTGAGATTTTGGATTGGAACTTTCGACTTATCCTACGAGTGTCTGCGTTGGAATTTGTTTTTGACTGGGCTTGATCACCCTTGTCGACATCTCCTTGGCCGCCGCATCTTCGACTTCGTTGGTTTCGTTCGACCCCTTTCGACCTCCCACTCCGTAACTGCATTGCCGGCGCTCGCCACCCCACAATTTGCACCTCGCCTTTTCCCCGACGCCCCTCCTATAAGAATTTAATTCTGATGACGTCATCTTCAGTTGGAACCCCGGCCGTGGGCGCTAGAATGCGCCTAGATTCTATTTTCGCCAGAAACGTGGGTGCTCGCTATAGGAGCACTCCGCAGTCAGCGCATGTTGCCCTTGCTGCTGCTGACAAGACCCGTGGCAACGCCGTTTTACAGTCGTCTTGGGACATTGACGTTGTGAAACGTGTTGCGAAGGACACCTTAGGTAACAAGGCGTTCTCATTTTCCGGAAGTGAACCACATCGACAACTACTTTGGGATTCCTTGGTGACTGCATTGGAGGCTTCCTTCGTCAACAAGGACTCCTCCAGCGAGGACGTTTTTTACCTCGTGGACGTCGACAAGGAAGTTCACCCGATTTACAACGACATCTTACTTCGTTCCTTAGTCTCGTTGACCACGCCCCACTCTCTAGCTCGAAGGTGGGTAGACGCGTCGGCTAGAATCTCTCCGCGCGACGGTAAGCGTGCTCTTCTGGAGATCACCAAGCGGCTCCTGCCGCCTGGGCATCGGCCGCTCCGCCATCACGAGGAGCTATTGAGCATTTCTTTTGGATCCTCGGACGATCCAGAGCCACTCGTGGCGCATTTTGACGAGTGCATCAAGGCTATTGCGGCTTCTGGAGCTGGTACCCTTGACGACAAGGCCGCCAGGCGACAGCTGCTGGCGGCACTGGATGCCGAATTTTATCGAGAGGTAATCACCCCACTTCCCCTCGACACCGAGTTGGCTAAGGTGGCCATCGAGGAGATCTATACGCACGTTCTCGAGGTGTTGTGGTGTGCGAACCCTAATGGCCCTCCCACCCGCCCCAAGGCTTTACCGTCGCACACGCATCTTGCGCGGCTTACGCGGTGGGAACCAGCCTGACGTGAAGGACTTCCTCGAGGAGTTTGCTCGCATCGTGGGTGAGGCTTCTTCCTTGCTTGCCTCGCTTCGTCAAGAGGGACATGGGAATGAGCGTGACACACCGCCGCCACGGGACGTTCCCGTCGGCATGACACCGGTGGTGTAAGGTTTCCGCCGTCCAAGTGGCGCGATGACCGCAACCGTCGCTCTGACGGCAAGTTCCATGGACGTGACCGCCGGTTAGGCAAGTTTAATCATCGTTTTGCGGCCTCCCCGCTCCCGAAAGGTGGCAATTGGTCGCAATCGCGTTCCACGCAAGCGGCACGAAGCATTTCTTTTCACTCCACATCTTCGGCTTTCGTCCAGGAGTGCCCCCTTTGTCCGGGTCGCTATCATGACACGGCACGTTGCCCGACGGTGTGTGGTTCGTGTGATGTGGACTTACGTGATGCCGCCATGAACATGGACCTCGTCGTTTCGGCGTTTCAAACTGCCTTCGATGACGAGAACGACGGGGAATTTGCCGAGTTGTGCCACCAGCACGACCGGCCACTGGTACGTGCCGACCCTGAGCCTTTTACTTACCCGGCAGGGCACGACGTGGGATTACGTGCACACTATGCGGGTTTGGGACGTGGTACATCGGACACCGGCATGGGAGATGTGCTTGCCGACGCGCGAGACGTGCTTGCCTCTCTGCGGTCTGCGGCTGCGGCTGCAGAGGTCGGTGGTGCGGCCACGGACGTATGCAGGCACCCCTTCACCTTGGCACATTGTCTGTGCCGCAGGTGGTGTGCGATGTGCCACCACCTGCCAATCACGAGATCGAGACTCAGCCGCTTCACCCGGTTTTGCCGTCGGACCCGGCAGCCTGCGAGTCTCCTTTTGAGGAGCCCGTTCAGATGACCTTCATGGACAGGTTTCACCCGGCATGCCCCGACAACCCTTCACTAAATTTGTGCTCGATTGAGTTTGCTAAGGGGCACACTCACCCGGTGGAGCTTTCCGTGATCGACGATGACACTGACTCGGACATTTTTTCTTCCCACGGGGACGAGCTTCCTTCGGCCTCACCGGCTGCACTTTCACGTGTCGGTGTGGCAAAGCTGCCGAAGACCTTCTCTTTTGCATCCCTTGCCCTGCCCGCCCTCATGTCCCTTGCACGTGTCTCAGCGGTTCAGGGTTCGGTGGTGCTCGATCGAGCCGTTGACTTCTCCGCAGCAGTGCATCCCACCGGGGTGGCTGCCAACTGTCCGTTTGTCTTGCCTTTCACTTCACCTTTTAGCATTTCTTTTGCTTCTCTGGTTTCGACGGACTGGGACTTTGACTTTTACATTTCTGGATTCCTGGATTTACTCCACGCATCTGGTTCTGGTTCTGGTTCTGGCGTCTGCTTCTGGACTCTGGCTTATGGACTCTGGTTCTGGACTATGGCTTCTGGACTCTGGTTCTGGTTGCACATCTTTGACAATTACAACTTCTTCAACTCTGGTGAACTCTGCAGCTTTGTGGACCACTTTGGAAGTGGCTAAGTAGCTTTGAGGTTGGTAGTAGCTTGAAGCAGTTTCCTGGCAACAGTTTTAGAATGGGACCGCCCTGGCTAAAGCACAGGCCTCCCACTAGCAGTTTCCAGCTTCTTGCTGTTTGTTGTTTCGGAACATTTCTGCTTTGTCTGTGCTCCGCTCTCTGCCACCTGTAACGGTCACTACGTACAGTCACAGGGTGGTGTGCTTGATTCAGTGACCCGCTAGTCATAACTTGTCACATGACTCCCGTTAGTTGTACCAGTACTCGTACAGTACTAGGTGTCAGATACCTAGGTCACCGACCGATATATATTCGTTTATCTTATAATCAGTTTACACTTGTACGAAACTATTCAGTGACACCCGATATATTGGCGTTACAATATATCTCACAGTATTTTAGGCAGTGTGGGTTACAATGACCCTAAATGTCCTTAATGACTTTAGGGTGTTACATATCATCAGGAACCCTTTAAATAGCAAAAATGAACAAACATGCAATTTTCTTTTTTTTTTGAAGGAAAGAAGCAAAAGTTTGTTCAGTATGTCATTGTTTAGTACAGAACATCTTACCTGTGTTACACCCCTAGATGTTGTTACATGTAAGATATTAGGTAGTTACCAGAGTTCTGAAATGTGGCATGGTGATTTTTTAGTACCTTAATAGGTACAAAATTGGAATTTGCGAAAAAATTACACCCAGAAAATATTTTTGAAATCTTTCGCACAGCAATTTCACCCATTTTGAGCCTTATATACTTATATATAAGTCCCAAGTATGTACATACTGTTTGTCACAATATTCTGTCCTCCATAACTCTGTAAGGTAACTTATTATCACACATGAAATCTAAAATGATTTGTTTCATGGTGTTTCTGTGAAGAGATATATATGGTCAAATTTTAAGGGTTTTACTGATCGTGAAACCCTTGGCAATATATAGCCCTGTCTACACATGCTTTTGTGGAGGATGTAGTTGCTCCAGCGATTCGTAAGGATGCATGGACAGTGCTCAACAGTGACCAATTGCTCAACAGTGACCAACTGTGTTTGAGCATTGTATACTGCCTTCGGGTCTTGAGATATCTCCATCCAGCCCTGCAGCAGGTTGTTTGATCTTGTCCCTTATGTATCGCCATCACTGACAATCCACACGCACATGTGTTTGTGGCTGGTATGTATGCATTAATACATAATGTATATATTTTATTTGCATACTTACATTGATCATTTACACTTTACTGATTGAGTGTAATGTCAATATATATCTTCTTGTATAGTTGTTGTTGTTGTTGTTGTTGTTGTTGTTGTTGTTGTTGTTGTTGTTGTTGTTGTTGTTGTTGTTCGGTTGTTGTTGTTGTTGTTGTTGTTGTTGTTGTTGTGTGTGTGTGTTATCACACATATCCACATACATAAATAGATATGCTTTGCTCTGTGTATGTGTGTGTGTGTGTGTGTGTGTGTGTGTGTACTTGCTGTTAAATCACACACATCTGAAATATATCAAGATACGTTAAGTTAACTTAAGTTAACTTAATCATGTATGTATAGTCTGTATACCACTGGACAACAAGGCATTGTATCGGTTGCAGAATTGCTTATCGATCGATTTCGACATTTAATAATTCTAATCGATTATCGGCGATATCGATACATATCGATATCTCAAAATGATGTTCAATCATAAATACACTGACATATGATGTGTGCAATGCATGTCGATTCATGTATACACTGTTATATGTAAAATCACACTAAGTATATTGTATAGACATTCTTGATGTTAGTGCGATGCTGCGCGATGTCACTGCGATGTTCAGCATATTTTATTATCACAGTCGTACTATACGATTGCATGCTTCATTCATGTATACGAATATACTGCAGCTCGCGCGCCAAATTTCTCGTTACGAATGACAAGATTTGATGATTCACATGCGCCATTTTATGTGTGCACGACGATCATAATAATAATAATACATTTACGCTAGCAAAGGGGACAAAGTCCTGAGAGTGCGGTATCCCTGCAAAGCAGGCTAGTGAAAACACCAGGGGCTACTCCCTCTGCTATAGCGCGCCCACAAAGGGGCTCAGCCCACTTTTCAGCAGGGTGACATCTAGAGAAAAAGCTAAGTGCTAGGCAATAAAAAACTCTAGAAGATGGAGAAGCAGCCATGGCCGGGTGAGTGGAGGGGTGGCTGAATCTGAGCGGTGGGGAGGGAAGTCGAAGAATTAAGGGGGTTTTTGGAGACGTTGAGGAAGGTGGCCAGGGTGGGCGGGGGAGAGGGGGTGGCGGGGGGAGGGGGGGGCCCCTCCCCTTGGGGACACGAAACCATCTTTTAGTGCAAGACTTTTGAAAATTATTGCAGGAGGGTTTGAAGAAAGTCGTTTGACTGTTGCACGGCTTCTGTTTCTGTCATGGTTTCACTGCTCGAGATGTCAACTGTGTGCGGGTCAGTATTTAAGGTGGTGGTGGTGTTTAACAGAAACACGTCTCGCCTACTATACGATTGCATGCTTCATTCATGTATACGAATATACTGCAGCTCGCGCGCCAAATTTCTCGTTACGAATGACAAGATTTGATGATTCATATGCGCCATTTTATGTGTGCATGACGATCATGATGCAGATGTGTAGTATCATTCTGTATAACAGTCATGCGATGCGACTGCGCACTGCATTCGTGCGTGCGTACATGCGCTATACTGCCTTCATTCATGTGTGCGCCTGCACTGTGTTTCTCGCGCTTCTCTATTCTCGTTGCGAATGACGAGTATCGCTGCTGCTCATATTTTACACGCGCGCCTTGTTCCTGCATATCGTACAATGATTCGCGCATTGCGCATCTGTACAGTTTATCACAGGACATGTGTGCGATGTGTGAGCGAGCACACCTCCGTCGTCGTCGCTGTCGGTCGCCGATATAATGTGTATATTCAATCAAGCGTCTGATGTTCGAAATTATGCCGCGTGATTATGCTCCGCAGTTGCAATGACGTTAATTGCATTATCGCCATTGCAACTGACATATATGGTCGCTGATGCGATTATCAATATGCGATATATTCGAACGTCGCTGCGCCTTATACACTATATCAGAAACACGTATACGCCGCTTGCACTCGGGTATGTTCTCGTTCTCGCCTGAGCGATAGAATACCACTGTCAAGGTCTTATGGACTGCAAATATGGCACGGTTGTTAT
This sequence comes from Cymbomonas tetramitiformis, assembly GCA_001247695.2. NCBI lineage: Eukaryota > Viridiplantae > Chlorophyta > Pyramimonadophyceae > Pyramimonadales > Pyramimonadaceae > Cymbomonas > Cymbomonas tetramitiformis. The sequence continues at coordinate 27,564 of LGRX02006604.1, forward strand.
TGAACGGTAACAGCAACATGCAAGTATGGGTGGGTATGAGTGCAGCAGTCTGGTAACCAGAAGTGCGTGCTTGAGCTCAATGCTCCTCGTATACTCTAGTGCTCTCACGCATCTCATGCGTTACCGCCATCGAGTTGTGAACTCGAGAGCACTAGGTGAACTTTGACGCATCGGGCAGACAATATAGCCATTGATGCTCGCATGCTGTTCAGTGCATGCTTGAGGCGAAGACGCGTCTTGACAAAACGATTCAGAACTTGAAGACTTGTCTTGCTTCGCCATCTCGATGCCATATACTTGGCCTCTCGATGACAGATGTCACTCACCTTAGGTGGATGACAGACATACTGACTGTACATGTCATAGTCGACCGTACTGACAATACTTGACGACTGTATGTCATTATAACACATGACATGACATGACATGACATGACATGACATGACATGGCATCACAGGTATGACACGTATGACACGTATGATACATATGTCATCGGTCATATCCCTGACACCTTGACAAGTGATAAGTAGCCTCTGACTGAGGGTCAGAGTCCGTGGACTCATTATTGTTTTGCTTTCGCAAGTGCTAGGTGTCTGTTGACGTCCCGAATACTAGACTGCTAAGACAACTCTGCTCAAGTTTTGTACAATAATTCGTATTTTGGTGGTTCTATTATGATTCATTGATGGATTTTATGCTGCTCTTTTCATTCTTTTTCATGTGAGAAATTTGGGCTTGCATATGAGAGCCTTGCATGTTCTCAAAATATCAGAATTTCAAAAAAATTGTAGCTCTACGATCACTTGTTATGCTGGAGTATGCCCTAATATATTACGAACCTGTATGTTGAGACCGCCGTGCCAGACATATATATATATATGTGTGTGTGTGTGTGCGTGAGTACCATGTGGGACTATTATTATTTGTCACATCATATGCACGCGTTTGCGACAAAGCACCCAAAATAGTGGTTTTAAGGGCATATAAATTCCAGAAAACGCAAAATTGTGATGGGATTATTTATATTTTTACATTTATATGTACATATATAATTTCCTCTTGAGATTACGAACACGTGGATACCTTATTTATTTACGTTTCATAATATATCGCGGCCGTCGTGGCAATAGCAAACACATGTATCCATCGTGAAAACGGACAAAAGAGTGTTAAGCGACTTTTAGAGGAAACATCAGGAAAAAGCTTGTTGACAGTGGTGCTCAACAGTGGTGGTTCCGATTCATGGACAACCCCTAAAAAACCCTATGTCACCTTAGAATGAATATCTTGAAGAGGAAAATCGTTTTTCATACACGGTTTTTTGGACGTTATAAACGGTTCAAAGCTCTACAATTGGGGGAAATTTTGAGTATATTCCATGAATTTCCCTACATATAGTGGTCCTTGAAAAAAACGGTTCCGATTGACGGCCATCTACCTCTACACGTTTAGGGTAAAGCCATTTGTCTGGCAGCTGCTGCTAACAGGCACAGTGTGCATACCTATCCACCTACTGACTTTTTGGTGACAGGATACCGACAGGATACGATAAAAAAATTACAATGTGCGCCCGCACGAATTCTCACAGCATCTCCAGTGTCACAGCGTGTCCGCTACACATCGACAGCACAGTTCTCAAAAAGTCATAGGGGGTAACTCCCTCACGTCCAGCACCTCTCTCACTCGAGGACGTTGACAACGCGCTTCTTACGGGCCGGCACGTTGGGCACTGAGCCAGGAGCACTGTGTGCGATTTTCTGCTTCTTGTGCTTCTGCTCCGACTCCTGCATGGTGCGGCGCACTTGCGTGGCCTTCACCACGGCCTTTGGCACATGGCGGTGACGCTCGATCCCGCGCACCTCGGGGAGATGGTTGTAACGCTCGACAAGCTTCTTCTCATATACGGCCTTACGCTTCTCGCGTGGCAAAAGGGCGCCTTGCTTCTCCGAGGCGCGCGCCTTCCAGATGCGGATGTTCATGTCATCGCTGCCAGAAAGCACATATGCCGCATCGCCGCTATACTTGACAGTAAAGATACGCTGCATGCGCTTTGTATGGTACACCTCGCGGCTGTGGCCCCCGTTGTAAGCATAAATGCGCACCGTGCGATCGTAGCCACCCGCCACAAACTCGCGCCCCGTCGGCGAAAAGTCGACGTCCATCACCGCAGAGACAAAGTCCTGCGCAGCCGTCACATCCCGTGCTGTGTCAAAAGGCGAGTCGAGCCTTGATTTCAGTCGGGAAACGCAAGACCAATTCAAGCCGTACAGATCGTACACGACTTCAGGAGCTATGGCTCATAAGCTCGCCCTTCAGTGCAGCTCACAGACAATTTCACGAGATTCGGCTCAAAGACTCAACGATGCAGTACAGCACGCACAGGCCGCTTGTTGTGCACAGGCTGCATCGCTTGTTGACCCAAAGCTTGCAGAAGAGGTGAAAGAAGTGAGCCTTGCCCGGCGTGTGAGAGCCAGGAGAGAATGCCCACCTTGCGGGATCCGGGAAAGCGTGCCAGACGCACGAGTTTCAGGGAAAAGCGCCCGGCGTGCGAGACTCGGGGAGATGTGGTATGTCGAGTTATGCATCGCCTATTCGGAAACCGAGTGAAACGATCGAACAAATCGCAGTCGATCGAGAACCGAAAAAATCCAGGAAGCAGAGTTGATCAAGTCTCTGAAGACTTGCTTACAATCGAGGAGGAAGGGTTGCATACAATGAAGGACGAAGAGTAAAGCTTACACCGAAGCGGGCAAAACAAACTTTCAAGAGGCGCTGTGAGAAAACAGAACCAGACTGAAAGATTTGCGGCGGGAGCACGAAGATCGCACTGTTTCGCTCTCTCAACAACCGCGGTATGAAGCGCACGCCGCACTGCTGCGCTCTCTGCCCTTTCTCTCTCCTTGCTACCCTCCCTGACCTTGGAGCTTGACGAGACTCCGCGGTTGTACGCAGGAAGGGAGAGGAACAGTGCGCTGAGAGAATTGATCGAGATGAGGCCACTGTAGTTGCCGAATATACGGTATACGATGCAGCTCGAGCTCTATCGCGACTTGAAGCTCGAAGCCAGGAAATTTTCACAGTAAGATCCCCCACCCGGGTGGGCAGTTTGCGAAGAGGCCGCCACTTCACCCGGGTGGACAGCTCGGAAAGAGCCCGCCACTTCGCCCGCGCGAGCAGGTTGCGAAAAGGTTGCCGTTTGCGTACAGGTTGCCTTTTGCGAAGAGGCCAAAACAAGAAGAGGAAGTCTGCCCGTGAGCTCTCAGCAACCGAGCCTGGAACGCGAGCTGTAAGAACGATTCTGCGAGTGCCGGGTCCTCGTAGAACACTCACCTGGTGAATGCAGGTCGCAATCTTTAGCTTGCGCATATCATAGCTATAGAGATTGCTGTCCTCGTTTGCGACGGTGAAGTTGAACGGCTCCATGGGGTTCCACGCAATAGCGTTCGTTTTGTTAGCCATGACCAGCTTGCGGGTGGGGGTGCCCATGCGCACGTCATACAGAGCGATGCTTCGGTCACTTCCACTGGTGGCAAAAATGTCCGGATCTGCGGGGTTGAAGCGGACGGACATGACGCTGTCGGAACCCCAAGTGAAGGAGTTCACAGGTTCGGAACGGTTGTGATCCCATACGTCCACGGAGGCACTCGCGGTGGCGAAGACGGGTTTCTGATAATGGTGATCAATACCGCGGAAAGGTGCTTTTCCCTCAAAAATCATATCGGCATCTTGCACCGCGAGGCTATCCTTGGCCGCAGATGCATCGCCGGCAGAAGCAGAGCCAAGCCGCCACAGGCGTACCGTGCTGTCCGAGCTGCAAGACACGCAAGCGTCGCCTTGAGCCGAAACTGAAAGCCCCGAAATTGGTCCTGTGTGACCGAGGAATTTACGGATCCCTTGCCGAGCCGCTACGTCCCAGACTCGAATCTCTCCGTCTGAAGCTCCGGAGACGATACAATTTAATCGGTCGGGGCACTTTGACATACAAGTCACACCGTCTGAGTGACCCGCGAGGGCGCCAACAAAGGGCTTGGCAAAGACGCGCTGCATTTTTACTGCATTTAGCGCTCGAGTATATTCCACCGACTTTGCCATTGGATGCAGGGATGGGTCAAGATTACGCTGCACTTTCTGAACGTCCTGCTTGCGCTCCCGAGTATACTCTTCTTCCGACCGCGCAATCGTTTTGATCTTCATGGTGCAGAGTTTTGTTTTTGTATCGATGTTCACTACTTAGACTTATTACTTAGACTTATTTGGCAGCGACAGTTTACATACATGTATGTCCAGAACGAATTCCGCACTTGCCCATCAAGAGGGTCCCTCCAGATTACTTCTCCAAAGGAATTTGAATGCGTTTACGACGGAGGCTGATCAGTCTTCACGACAAGCGCATATTACAGAGCTGTCTACGCAACCTCCAGCTCCAAAGTTTCGGAAGCGATAGCCACCACGTTTCTTAGAGTTGGAAGTTCAGACGGGATCGCAAATAAACCTTTAAAAAAAAAAGTAGGGTTTCACGTGAAAGAAAGCCTGCCTATGCTTTCATTCATTTCATTTTATTTCATTTCATTTTCACCCTCCCGCATTCCCAGGGGAGGGGGCCGCATGTTTTTCGTCGTCCCCAGTCCCCAGGGGGCGCGAAGCGCCCAACGTTGGGACGCGGAGCGTCCCCCAACGACGTTGGCCCCGAAGGGGCCTGAAAAAAATGATGGGGGGCGCGTAGCGCCCAACGTTGGGACCAGGGGTGGACAGTTATTCTTATATCGATTTTTGAGATATAAGCGTCAGCGCTTATATAACTGGATGTTATGTGTCACAGTGCAGCGAGCGGAGCGAGAGGTGCTGTGTCACATAACTCTGGTTATGTGACAGACCGGACCGTGGGACCCAGGATCGTAGGTCCCGGGACCTAGGTCCCACGACGAGGACCGTAGGTCCCAGGTCTGAGCAGTATAAGGTTTGGAACTCTGTAGAGTTCTGCTCCGACACTTGATCTGTTTTCGCGAAGGGTATCGCATTTTGTTACAGAGTTACAGTGAAATTTTTCGGTGTGTATATTTGGTGAAAAAAAATTCTGTATGGATGATTTTTCCGACGCGCAATTGGAAGAGAAGATCGCCAGAGTTAAGGCGTCACCTGAGTTCGCAACGTATTCAGCAAAACTTGATGAGATCGTTCCTTCTTTCTCCGAAGCCGAAAAGAATTTGCAATCTCACTTGGCAGCTTTGGTCCAGGAGCAGCGCAACAGGTTGGCTAGCGGCACAGCGACCGCAATCCTGCAGTCAGTAGGGGCGAAAGCGCCAGAGAAGAGAAAACTCCAGCGCCCTACCGCTTGGACCTCCGTCACGGGGAGCCCAATCTTCCCCCCCCCACTGTAAGGGGGGGGGCGATGGGTCACCCGGCGTTCACCCCTCGACCTGTGTTGTCACCAGTCACCGTGTCACCGTTCCTTGACTCAATAAAACACTCTGCTCCGTATTTTATATCATCTTAGCACGCAGTGAATCTCTGCCCCCTGCCATTCTGTTTCACTGCTTACCACGATATATATATATATACCCAATCATATATATATATATCCCCTCTTCCGTGAGGTTATCGGCCACCACTTGGGGAGGTTTTCGCTCTCGGATCCTTGAGGCCGCACCAGCTCCTCTCGTACAACGACTTCGACGTCCGCACCAGCTTCGTCACGGGGAAGACAATCCCCCCCCACTGTATGGGGGCCTGCCTTCTCCTAGCTTCACCCCTCGCTGTGTGTGTCACCTGTGACAGTGTCATCGGCAGTGACCGTGACCTAGCTGCCTTCCTAGATAGCCTCCCCGTAAGACTATCTTTCCAGTTTATGCTATCACCGTCTTGAGCACTGCTGCACTGTGCTTTTCTGTGCCTGTTTGCATATATATATTTATCCGTCACTTATATATATATGCTTCGATCACCCTTTTCACTAGGTTATCGACCCACTTACGCTTAGTGGTGCTCACCTTCGTTGCAACTCGCTTCGGGTATCCGATTCTACCTCCGTCTTTCCGTATTAAATCCGTCCGTGGGCTACTCCGTCAAACTCCGTAAATCCGTCTTCGCCCACCTCCGTTCGTAACCGCCTACCGTCTGTGATTGGTGGTCTACGAAATTTGGCAGTCTTTATCCGTCACACACCTTTTTTTTACCGTCCAACTGGCTGCCTACTTCCTCCCCAACATGTCTCAGCAGCGCCAATCATCTCTTGCAGAGGCTCTCCGTTCCGCGAGGCGTGCTAGCGCCACGCCTTCGCCGTCTCCTGGGCCCGGCACTTCCACACCGAGCCCAACGCGACCGAGGAGGATTGTGTCCACCGCCTCCTTAAGGTCACGTCCATCATCGCTGCGGCTATCGCCGACCCCAATCATGTTCTTCAACGACCCGTCAGTCCTCTCCTCCACTCCTGTGGAGGAGGGGCGGGAGGAGGAGTACTTGGAGCAGTTGTCTTACGCCTTCACGTACTCCACCGACATCATCACCGTTTTGCGCCCTGGAGGGTTCAACCCTAAAAATGGCTTCACCTTCGACAACGATGCTGCCGACGCTGACTTCGCCGCCCTCCTTGCTGCACTCCGTCATGTGCTTTTTCCGGTGTCCTTCCCGGAATTCTCCAAGCTCCTCGACCTCGAGCACGACTATGACTTCTACCACGTCGTCCTCAACGAGATCATCTTCACCATCCTCCCCATCGTGCTTCGGGGTACTGCCTTGGCACTGTACTCCGAAGCGGCTCGTTCCCACCCTGGGGACGGGCGCTACATCCTTCAGCGCCTTCGGTACGAGGTCGAGGGCGTCCCCGACTCCGACACCGACCGTTTTTGGGTCAAAATGCGTTCAACCGTCATTGATGAGAACGACGACCCCGCCCCTCAACTCACCGCCATCCGCACCTTGGGCGACAAGCACGCCCGCATTAACCCCGACTACAGCGAGGCCAAGCGTGTCAAGGACCTCTGGCACATCTTGGCCACCTCCGCCAAACACTCCCCCTTCGTCACGCCGTTGTACATCAACGTCATCCGCGAACTCCGTGGTGGTACGCCTTTCTCCTTTTCCACATTGTGCCTCCGATTGCGCACGGTGTGGAGGGAAGAGCACGCATTCGCCACCCTTGCCACCGACACGGACCCTGTTGCGCCGCCCGGTGGTGGTGGTGGTGGTGGTGGGTACCGGGTGAAGAAGCCCGCCTTCAACGCCGTGACCTTCGATCGCACCCCCGCCTATTCCGTCAAACCCGTTGGTGAGTGGCGGGCGGAGCCGCCCACCGCTCTCGTGAAGCGCTGGAAGGGGGTCGGCTTTCCATGCATCCTCTGCTTCCGTCTCTGGGGGCTGACAGACGGCCACCCCGAGACGAAGGGCAATTGCCCTTTCACGTGCAGGGAGGCCTTCAATCCCGGCCGCACCCCTGACTCGGCGCTTCCAGCGGGCACTCGTCCGTCTCCGCAGGCATTTGCCGCCGCCCTTGCTGCCATTCACCAGGCGGACGGTGCCGCAGCCCACGCTCTGGTGGTGTCGGAGGAGCAGCCTGCTCCGCCGTTGGATGCGTCTGCCATGACGTTCGTCGCTCCTCTGCCCGACCCACCTCCGCACCTCGATCACCCGCCTTTGGCGGAACCCCATGGTGGTACCGCGCCGGCCGAGGACCCGCATCCGGCCGGCATGGCGCAGCACCCGTCGGACGAGGACTTCTCCTTTGAGATGGAGTCCGTCGCCATGCTGGGCTTCGCCGACCCTGAAGATGAAGAGTGGCCGGCTTTCCGTTCGAAGCCGTGGATCCCGCCGATCGTCGGGAGCTCCTCAACCGATCAACCGACAGCAGACCATGCCTGAACTTACACCGTGTTCACTTTAGAGTTGACCGCCGCTTGCTTGCTAGCTGCTAGCTGTGCTCTAGTGGTCCGTTGGACTCTTACATTAAGTGACATTGGGTTTAGGACTTAGGGTTTGCTGACTCTGACATTGCCGCTCACACCTTCGGGGTGAGGTGGTGTCACGGGGAAGACAATCCCCCCCCACTGTATGGGGGCCTGCCTTCTCCTAGCTTCACCCCTCGCTGTGTGTGTCACCTGTGACAGTGTCATCGGCAGTGACCGTGACCTAGCTGCCTTCCTAGATAGCCTCCCAGTAAGACTATCTTTCCAGTTTATGATATCACCGTCTTGAGCACTGCTGCACTGTGCTTTTCTGTGCCTGTTTGCATATATATATTTATCCGTCACTTATATATATATGCTTCGATCACCCTTTTCACTACTTCGTCTTGTTCCGTGTTGGCACCAGTCTTCACCGCAGCATTTTCCAGCGTTACCGTTCGCCGGAATTCATTATCGCCTTGTTGAACCATCCGAGGCCAGGGTCGCACCAGCGCCCTCATCTTCAAGCAAACTGAACACTCCACCCTACATTATACCTGTCATGGCATCAGCTAGCCGCCGCAGTCTTGGTGACGTGCTCCGCTCTGCGCGTGCGGCATCTGCTTCGCCCACGCCTACATCATCACCGCAGTCTGGTTCCCAGGCACAATCACCGCGTGCTGGCACTGCCGGCCTTGATCCGGTGGTGCGCATGAGCACGCTCATAAGCAAGCCCAACTCCATTTCGCCTGCTGCCACATCTGCTCAGTTTCATCGCGACGCCTCGGTCTGGGTTTCTACCCCTGTCCGGGCTTCTCGGCAGCACGAGTACGGCGACCGCATGGACTACGCCTTCAGCTATGGGGAGGAGCTGGTGAAGTTGCTCCGCTCCCATGGCTTTAAGCCCCAGAAGGGTTTCACGCTCGACGGTTCCGACGCTGAGGCCGACTTCGCCATTCTGCTCAGCAACCTTCGACACGTTTTATCACCCATTTCTCACTTCGAGTACGACAAGCTTTTTGACCTGGAGCACGAGTATCTGGTTTACCATTGGTCCCTCAACGAGCTCCTCTTCAACATCCTTAAGGGCGTCCTCCAGGGTACGGCACTGGCTCTCTACCAGGAGTCCGCCCGTGTCCACCCGCGTGATGGACGCTGCGCCCTGCAGCGCCTTCGGTTTCATGTCGAGGCCACCATTGACCCCGACACCTTCCGCTTCTGGACGAAGCTGCGGTCGACCGTCATCGACGAGACCGCTGACCCTGCCCCCCAGCTCACGGTGCTTCGAGTGCTGGGGGATAAGCACCAGCGCCTGCACCCCACCTACGACGATGCCGGCAGGGTACAGGACCTCCATCACGTTCTTGGCCGGTCGGCAGCCAGCTCCCCTCATGTGTCACGCTGTCACCACTGTATCTGGTGGTGCTGCGTGAGCTGGCTGCCGGCCACGCCTTCACGTTCTCGGCCCTGCTCCTTCGCCTCAGCACAGTCTGGCAGAGCGAGGGCCATCTTGCGCGACTATGTTCCCCGTCCGCGGGGTCCGGTGGTGGCAAGCACGCGCCCACCTCTGCATCCTTCAACTCCGTACAGCGCGGCAACATCGTCAAGCCCGTCGGCGATTGGAAGCCGCCGCCTCGCCACGGCCGCTATCTCGTGTGGGAAGGTGTCGGCTACCCCTGCGTCACATGCTTTCGCCTCTGGGGGCTCACTGACGCTCACATCCCCACCCGTGGCGTGTGCCCCTATTCATGCGCGGCATCATTTGCCCCCGAGCAGGCACCGGCGGGCGCGCCGGCGGCACCGCCTCGCCCCACGATTGACGCATGGTTGCAGCCGCCTGCGGCTCCTGCTCCCGCTGCAGCGGCCGCCGTACATTTTGCCGAGGGGTCTCCCTCCCCGCAGTTTGCTGCGGCTGACGACTCTGACCCGGCGGCTTTCACTCTCCGCCTGCCTCTCGATCACGATCCTCCTGGACCAGAGCCCGACGACTCTGCAGGTCTCGATGACGCCGATTGGCCGGCGCTGCGTACCGTGCCGTGGGTCCCGCCTATCCAGGGCGCCGCTTCAGCGCTTATTTACAGCAACAAGCAAGATTAGCCGTGACGTGCACCTGCGGGTTAGCACTGCCTTGTAGATTGGACTTGGGTTTTAGCCGTACTAGCCGAGCCGGTGTGGCTCCTTGTCTCTGCATGGCTGCCTTAACTGGTGACACCTCATCCCCACGGGGTGAGGTGGTGTCACGGGGAGCCCAATCTTCCCCCCCACTGTAAGGGGGGACGATGGGTCACCCGGCGTTCACCCCTCGACTGTGTTGTCACCAGTCACCGTGTCACCGTTCCTTGACTCAATAAAACACTCTGCTCCGTATTTTATATCATCTTAGCACACAGTGAATCTACCTTGCCATTCGGTTTCACGCTTACCACGATATATATATATATATATCTCATATATATATATATATATATCCCCTCTTCCGTGACTCCGGCGGTTTCGTCCATACTAAGCAAGGAGGATCAAAATCTGAGGACCTTTCTTGTAAGCGGCAGTTCGACAACCTGAACAAGGTCGATGATGTTTTCTTCGACGTCAAGCAGCACCTGGAGGGGCTCGAGGCCCCTGAGTCGATCACCGAGGAGCGAATTGCAAAAGTCAAAAAAGCGCAAGCAGCAATCGAGGAAGGTATGCTCTGGGCTGAAGAACAGGCCCAAATTATCGACATATCGTTTAAGTTTGGATGGCCTACGGCCCAAGAGTTCGAGGGAGAGCCAATCGTGGCTACTGAGGAACAAGAGAAGAAGTTGAAAAAAGCCAAGAAGGCTATAGCTGAGCGCGCGGCGAAGCTCGAAAAAGAGAGAAATGCTAAACGCACTGGCGTCAATGACGGCAGGCCGTTTGCAGGCGGACGCAATCGCGTTACTCAGCCTGTTGTGCAGGGTAGAGCTTGCTTTATTTGTGGTTCTCCGGACCATATCTCGCCCCAATGCCCACAGAATGGTGGCAAGGGGAAGGGAGGAAAAGGACGTTGAATGTTAAAACCGCTTCCTGCGGTATGGCGTCACTGGGTCTCCAGTGGTCGCGGAACTTCGGCTTATAGCCCGAGAGACTCGCCGGCTTCTCGCCCGCTTGAGTACGAAAAGTAATGAGCGTTATCGTGATGTTAATTCGTTTCTAATGGTTTTAGGGTTCGCTCCTTCGCTCGAGTTCCAACGTCGCGGTGTAATTCCGCTGTGAGGAATCTCTTCGTAACCTTCGGCACTTTGATTGGCTACTACCCAAATTCATGGTCCTACCACAAGGACCAATGGGCAATTGCGGTTTCGATCACTAAATCGGCTATTTGAGGCACAGGCAACATTTGCACATGATATTTATGAGTTAAATGAATTTTATTTCTTATAGCGGCGGCCCCCATGAGACTTTAGGTGTGTGGTTGAACGACACGCTTTAGGGGTGTAATTTCACCAAAAGCTTGAAGAAAATGGTGGTCCTACCACAAGGACCACCGTTATTTTGAGTATTAGGAGTCACATGGGGGGCTCACGGTGATGCTCATGGTTATACATCTTGAGTTTATGACCAAATAAGATAACTGAATCGGTTACTTCGCACCCTCATCATCATTTCCGCTCTATTTCAGCATGGCGCATGTTCATCACAATGCAAATTCCGAATTTAGTGAATTTCGGACTTTAGAAATTGGCATTCATCCATTCTAAAATATACACGCCAGTCGAAAAATAAGATATCTGGATAATGTTAGACTTTCAGAAATTCGCAATACATATATACTTGAAGATTTAATGTGCTGCACACACCAACCTTGCGATATATGCCTTCTAGCAAGCAATTATGATGGCTGGCTGGTCAGCTCGCGTGACCACTGTTTTAGGGGGGAAACCAACGAGCCAATATATTAGAGGGGAAGCCAACGAGCCAACGAGCCAACGAGCCAATATATGCATTCCAACCGGGCCTACCGCCCAAATATGATTGGGACATATGTATAGGTTCAATTTGATGGTATCCGCGCAGGTGTAGTGTTGATATATGATTAATAAAAAATTATTGAAGATGAGTCACTAATTTGCCACATTTTGAATGTTCCAAAAAATCCGTTTTGAAAGGTTTGAGTGTAGAGATTTGAAATGCGTTCGTCATGGATATATGGGATGGATATATGCCAAACCAGCGTTCAAATAAATTAATATATGACCTATATATACCACCTTTCATTGGTTAGACACCACAAATCACGGGAGATGGCCAATTAAATTATCGGAACAATGGTCCTCGTGGTAGGACCAAATCGTCGATTTGGTCCTACCACAAGGACTGCGGGGCAGTAGCCATGATTGTTTGTTAGATGCACGCATAATGTTTGCAATTGCTTGAGAAATCTCCCTTGTGGCCGCTTTGACTCGTTTTTTCCAATCCTCGATCACGTAATGCTCTTGAGACGCGGCGCCCCACGACGGGCTGCCAACCAATTCCTCGATTTCTTTTGGATCGGCTTCGGCTTTTTCGGAGATTAGGTGAGTTAGCTTAGTAGGTTCGGTGTGTTGCAGAATTTGTGGACTGCCCGTCGGAGTTCGACGAGGCTCCAGCCACGGAGGTCCCGGGGGTCCCGGAGGTCCCGAGGATCACAGGCAGGCTGAGGCAGCGAGTTGGCTTCTGGAGATCCTTCGCCTCCGCTTTGGTGGTGACGTGGATCCTTTTCGGCGTCCCGCTCACTTGGATTGCGGGCCCCCCGCCTAGCCGGTTCTCGGCTAATGCACCTTCGGCTTTGGCAGAGGCAGAGTTTGTTACACAGGCGGTATTTGGCTTGGTTCAGTCTGGCGCAGCAGAGGAGTGGCTCACTCAGCCCACAGTGGTGTCACCGTTAGGAGTGGCTTACAGGGACATGGGCCCAGATAAGCCGCCTAAGAAGCGGCTTATTTGGAATGGCAGGTATGTCAATTCTTTCATAGTAGTCCAGAAGTTCAAGTATGAATCTCTGGCTATTGTGAGAGACTTGCTTTTCTGGCAGGGCTCTCTCTGGTCTTTTGACCTGACTTCGGGCTATCACCACGTAGAGTTGCACCAGGACTTCCACACCTACGTGGCTTTTAGCTGGCAGGGGAGCTTCTATGTGTTTAAGGCTCTGCCTTTCGGTCTGGCGCCTGCCCCTTACTTCTTCACCAAGATCACCAATGAGCTAGCCGTTCGGTGGAGGAGGCAAGGTGCAGGCTTGGTTCACTACCTGGATGATTTTCTTTTCATTCAGAGACCTTCTGGCAGACCCTTTGCAGAGGAGCAGGCGGCAGTCCTTCGGGACGTGGAGGACAGTGGTTTCTTGGTCAACCAGGAGAAGTCAGTTTTGGGTTTTCAGCAGTTGATTGAGTTCTTAGGAATTGGTATTGACTCTGTCAGAGGGGTGTTCTACGTGCCCCAAAAGAAGTGGGACTCCTTTCAGGCTCGAGTGACAGATGCACTTGGTAGGCAGTGGACCTCTCCCAGGGAGCTCTCCAGACTGGCGGGGAAGATTCAGAGCTTCAGCTTGGCCCTGGGTAAGGTGTGTCAGATGTTCTCTAGGGAGATGTACTTCGAGGTTGAGAGGCACACCGCCTGGGACAAGGCCATCAGGCTTACAGAGGAGGTGGCAGAAGAGCTCCGGTTTTGGCTTTCGGTGCAGAGGCGGCAGTTCGAAGCCCCTATCTGGCCAGTCTTTTTGGCTTTCAGAAACAGGATGTGGACAGATGCAGGTGGCACAGGCTGGGGAGCAGTCCTGGAGGCGGTTACAGGCAGGCTGGAGCAGGTCGCCAGGGGTCACTTGACCCTAGCAGAGCGGGAGGAGTCCTCCACACACAGGGAGATGGTGGGCTACTTGCAGGCCCTTCGGTCCTTCTCGGGCTTTGTGGAGGGGGGTACACTTAAATTGTACACAGACTCTCAGGCAGGCTGTTAGATTTTGGACAAAGGCTGTAGCTCTAAGCATCGGCTTCATCGGCTGGTGGTGAGCATCTTCTGGGAGTGTACCCGGCTGGGGGTGTCACTCTACCCCGTGTGGGTGCCTCGGGAGCTGAATGCTCAGGCGGACTATCTGGCAGGCATCTATGATGGGGATGACTGGCAACTGAATCCGTATTGGTTCAGGTGGCTTGACGGACTCTGGGGTCAGCACACAGTCTGTGGACCGCTTTGCCACAGACAAGAATGCCTTGCTGCCTCGGTTCAACAGCAGGTGGTGGTGTCCAGGCTCGGAGAACATTTACTGTTTCTCCCTTACAGACTGGTGGCTTGAGAACAACGGGTGCAACCCCCCCTTCGGCTTGGTGGGTAGGCTCTTGGAGGTGCTCAGGAGGTTTTCAGCGGTGGCTACTATCATTGTGCCGTACTGGACTGGCAGGCACTGGTGGCCCATCCTCTGTCCGGACGGGCAACACTTTGCACCTTTCGTGCGGGGCTGGAGGGAGCTCCCCAGGGATACGGCAGAGGCTCTGTTCCTGCCTGGTGCGGGCCGGGCTAATGAGAGAGCCGTGGGCCCGCCTAACTTCAGGGTGATGGCTCTGCGGGTGGACTTTTTGGCATGAGCAGGAGGGCATCTGGACTCGGCCTTCTGGAGGCAAGTGGAGGTCAGCCCTAGCTAGGGACCCTTTGGAGCAGGAGCTGCTGAGGAGCATGAAGCTGGACATGGTGACCACCAGGGCAGTGGGCAGCTGGTGTAATAGTTACTTGGAAGCATTCGGGAGGTTCTCCAGGTGGTGTGCAGCCAGACAGCCACCGCGGGAGTGTTGCCCTGCACTGCCGGTGACAGTGGCATTGTATCTGAGGTTCGTCATGGACAAGGCTGACACATACTCAGTGGTTAAGACAGCATCGGGGGCTATCCACGCGGTGCATGATGTGGCTCTGGTACCGAGGGACTAGAGCCCCACCAAGACGGAGCTGTGCAAGGCAGTTCGGGAGCAGGCTCGGAGGAAGTTCGGGTTAGGTGTGAGGAATATGAAGGCAGCCATGTCCGTCGTGCTGTTGGCCACCGGCATCAGGATGTACCACACAGACAGCAAAGGCAGGTTCTCAATCATCAGACTGACAGTGGCATGCATGGGGTCAGTGATGTGGGCGGGATGCCTGCGGTACTCGGACATGAAGATGATCTGGGTTGGGGCAATGAGGTTCTATCCGACCCACATGGTCTTTCTCCTGACATCTAGGAAGAATGACCAGTACTGCTGTGAGGGTGATGTGGTGTACGTGGCCCGTGGAAGGAAGCATTTCTGCCCAGTGGATCTCTCAGAGCGGCTTATCGAGGCGGGGCAGCTATCTGGGTCAGTGAACGTGTTCCAGGGCTGGGACAGCAGGAAGGCCGTCAGGGACCCTCAGGTGCCTCTGAATGGCAGGCACATGGATTACCACGCCTGCAGGCGTGAGGTCATCAGGATGGTGGCTCAGGCAGCGGGTAAGACGGAAGCAGAGACCATGGCAGTTTTTGGGACCCAGAGCATGGGATCTGGTGGAGCCACAGTCGTGGCCCAGAAGGTGTCATTCGCCGAGTTCATGCGGCATGGGCACTGGATGACCCAAGCAGCAGCCATGAGGTACATCCAGCCGTCCACCGAGCAAAGGGTGGCAGTGACAGCAGCAGCTGAGTATTAGACTGCCGAGCCGTGCCGTGGCACTAGCCAAGACCGACGTGCAGTAGCCTGTAGCACTATGTGCTGGCCAGTATGTGTGCCTGCGGGCTATTATTGGTATTATTGCCTGCTGTATGATCTTTGTTTTGTCTCCGTGACATGCATCTTGCTTTACAGGTGTGATTATTGGGTAGCTAGGGTAGATAGGGTAGCTAGGGGGGTCCGTAGGGTAGGTGTGTCACATAACCGTGGGTCGAGGTGATATAATGGTTATATCGACGCTTATATAACCGTCGATATAAGCGTCGACGTTTATATTATATCGACGCTTATATAAGCATAAACACGCTTATATAAGCACCATTTTATGATTATAATCCCCTAAATTTAGCAGTTCGTGGGCGAATTCAGCGGGATTTTCTACATCTGATTTTATTTAGTGATACATCACACAAGCGGAATATGACAGTGCACAGTGTGTAGACACATATTCAAATTAAAAAGCCAAGAAAATGTATAAAAGAAAATAAATCAAACATTTACTAAAAGCCATAAAAGTACCAGTATAAAAGTATAATAATAATAATAAAACATTTACGCTAGCAAAGGGGACAAAGTCCTGAGAGTGCAGTATCCCTGCAAAGCAGGCTAGTGAAAACACCAGGGGCTACTCCCTCTGTTGATTTCACACAGCAAATCGGAAAAGGAGAAGGCTCTAAAGAACAGCAAGAAGCCGCCTTGATGGTGCGTGTGACTAGGGGCAAGCGTAACAGCTGTGCACCTCCGAATATCACGCTTCCAGTAGGAAGAGTCACATTTCTTTTCTTTTCGTTTTTCTTTACTCCCTCTGCTACAGCGCGCCCACAAAAAGGGCCCAGCCCGCTTGTCAACGGGGTGACATCTAGAGAAAAAGCTAAGTGCTAGGCAAAAAAACTCTAGAAGATGGAGAAGCAGCCATGGTCGGGTAAGTGAAGGGGTGGCATAAAAGTATCAGTATAAAAGAAAAGCCAATCGAAAGTGCTGAGATTCGGTAGTTCAGTACCGCGTATGACGTATGACAGTGACAGTGACAGTACAGTGACTTCCTACCTGTACTCAGTAGTTCGACTTCGGTAGCTTAGACTGTGACACACGATATGATTGCCTAGTGACGGCCTCAGAGCTTAGATAGCCCGAGAGTCGTGTATTCATTTCTATCTTTTGAGATACCCGATTTGCCTCGCTCAAACCCTACGGCGTTCAGCGTTTTCACTGTGTCACTAGGACATTCTAGTAGGCTATAGGCCCACCACTTGCCTAAAGTGGTTTTGATTCAAAGTCACTAAATGGCTGGCTAAAGCTGTAGAGGGGCGAGCGTGGCTGAGTAGGTGGAATGTTGCGGGGTGCCGCGTTTTCGCGGTGCAACTGACTGCGTAGATGATGAGGTGAGCGCGACGAGTGGCGGAGGAGAGTATGGAGGGGAAGGGTCAGAGAGCGCTGGGGGCCCCGACTGTATGCAGCATCGCGCAGAGTATGGCACCTAGTGGCTCGCGACACGTCAAAATGGGCCATGACAGCGGATTCGACAAGCGCAAGGACCTCGACCCCCAACTCTTACTTTCCGCCCACCCCCGCCGCTCCGCATTTTTCCTCGTGACTCTATGCTTCTTTACCCGCATCATTTTACTTTAATTCGCCACGCTTGCCGCTTGTTCGTGTTTATTGAGCGCATTTTCGGATCTTGCGGTTGAGTTGACCGTTTACGGAGTCTTGGGTTCCAGACATTTTCCTTTGGGGTATATTTTTACTTCGCCAAACCCGGCCGTGTTACCGAGTTTCGTGGGCATCGGAGCAGATTTTGAATTTATTTCAGATTTGGCCCCTTCCTTGAAAGGGGCTAAGCCTTATTATTAGGGTTTCATCGCGCCGGTACTCCACCTACGGCCGCTATGACCACCGTGGATTCTTCGGATGGATTTACCACGCCGGTCCCGGCTGGGGTCGACACGTGGAGAGCTCTCCCCTTCTCCGACGGCCCTGAGGCTCCTATCCCTCCTACGCCTGCGAAGGCTCGCCCGCTTGCGGGTAATGACACTGGAGGTGCTGCGGTTCTCAGGGAGTTCATTGAGGACTGCAAAACCATTCTCCGGGAGCCGGGTCACCGCACTGGCATCATCCAGCAGGTGCGTGACCAGTGCCGGCCGACGCACATCAAGGCCTCGGAGTGGGTGTTTGACATCGACAAAATTAAAGGCCAAGTGCCTCGTGAAGAGGCCTTGGACCGCTTCACGCGAGCGGTAAAACCCAGCTAACAGACTACAATCTTCAGTTCGCTGCGGAGTACATCCGGCAGATGGGGGTCTACTTACGATTGCCCCCTGAACTTTTTTTGTGCCCCCTGAAAAATTGCCCCCTGAACTTTCAGGCCCTGAAAATATTTTTCAGGCCCTGAAAACCATTTTCAGGCCCTGAAAGTGGTTTTCAGGGCCTGAAAATCACTTTCAGGGTCTAAACTTGTTTTATACTAGGCTAGTTATACACCTTAGAAAAAACTTCATGGATAATATAATTTTTACACAAATTTTCAGGGCCTGAAAATTTGGAATTCACACTCTTAAGATGCCCCCTGAACTTTATTTTCAGGGCCTGAAAATATTATTCACTTTTCGTGTTATATAAAGTTTAGAATTATATTCTCGTGTCCTCATCTTGCCCCCTGAAAATGGTTTTCAGGGCCTGAAAATTTTACAGTGTTCCAAGCCCTGGAAATTCACATAAGGCATTTTCAGGGCCTGAAAACTCATTTTCAGGCCCTGAAAACCATTTTCATGGCCTGAAAACTCATTTTCAGGCCCTGAAAACGACTTTTCAGGCCCTGAAAACCATTTTCAGGCCCTGAAAACGACTTTTCAGGCCCTGAAAACGACTTTTCAGGCCCTGAAAACGACTTTTCAGGCCCTGAAAACCATTTTCAGGCCCTGAAAACGACTTTTCACGCCCTGAAAACCATTTTCAGGCCCTGAAAACGACTTTTCAGGCCCTGGAAACCATTTTCAGGCCCTGAAAACGACTTTTCAGGCCCTGGAAACCATTTTCAGGCCCTGAAAACGACTTTTCAGGCCCTGCAAACCATTTTCAGGGCCTGAAAACCATTTACAGGCCCTGAAAATGACATTTCAGGCCCTGATAACCATTTTCAGGCCCTGAAAACCATTTTCAGGCCCTGAAAACCACTTTCAGGCCCTGAAAACCATTTTCAGGCCCTGAAAATGACTTTTCAGACCCTGAAAACCATTTTCAGGCCCTGAAAATGACTTTTCAGACCCTGAAAACCATTTTCAGGCCCTGTAAACCATTTTCAGGCCCTGAAAATGACTTTCCAGGCCCTGAAAATGACTTTTCAGGACCGGAAAAACAATCTCAAGCCCTGAAAACCATTTTCAGGCCCTGAAAATGACTTTCCAGGCCCAAAACATGACTTTCCAGGCCCTGAAAATGCCTTTCCAGGCACTGAAAAGGGCTTCATTGCAAGTTATGCATGCTCCCCCCCCCACCCCCCCTATACTCATGTTATCCATTATTAAGTGTGCTCAGGCACGTGACGGGCATTCCTCCCAAGTAGACAACCCTCTGGAAGGGTATTCAACCTATAATTGCCGCTTAACACCGCTACTCAACCCCCCTTGCTTTCCACGGTGTGTGGCTAAGGATTGAATCAAGAAAGTTGCCTCCTTGCTTGGAATGCCCATGGCCCGCCACAAGAAGGGATCCACACAAATTTTGGGCTGCCAACCCGATACCTTTGTGTAGTCGGGGACTTGCCCACACTCTCCTTGCCACGGTCACATTTCTGAAACACGTGTTTACGTGTAACACCAACAATCCTACCCCAACATAATGCATGCCCCACACACATTTACATTTATATACATGCCTTACTTACATCGCCGCCCGCCAACCTAAGCGCATCTCTCTAATCTTTTGCAAGATTGCAACCTACGTTCTACCATGGATGAATTTTTCATTTCTTCGTGGCTAATTCCTATGGCAACGACATTCTTGTCGGCTACTAATCAGATCATGTGGGTTACGGCGATGTCCACGCTCCCTCGATGGCTTCGCTGGTCATGTCGCGGCATGCTTTGTTGCTCCAATCGCTCCTGCTGCTCACCACACACACACCACACCAAACCACACATGCGCCCGGCATGTGCGCCCCCAGCTCAGTTCCATGCGCCCGACAAGGCGCCCCCCCAGCTAGGTTTCATGCGCCCGGCAGGCGCGCCCCAAGCTCGGTTCCATGCGCCCGGCAGGCGTTGTGCCCCCCCAGATGCGTGTCTGTCCACTGTGCCCCCAAGATGCTTGTGTGTCCACCATGACCCCCCAGATGC
>LGRX02006605.1:0-10532 GCA_001247695.2 Cymbomonas tetramitiformis
TCCCTATATGTAAGCGGTGGAAGACCAACCCGGCTACTTCTTGGGTTAACCGACCCAGCGATCGAACCCAAAGTGTAGGTAGATGTCCGAAGAGCCACGAAGCTTTGCAGAATCAAGACAACCAGTGAAATATTCTCGGACCTACTCAAGCTCCTCTCGAAGGTTGATTTCTCCTTTAGTAAAGGGTAGGACAGAGGCACATATCACGCGAACAAGAGAGGAATTAGGGAAAGGGGAAGTAAAAGAGAAAATAGGGGAACGTAGGTTGGAGAGTGGACAGCAGAACCCCTGGGAACACCCGATGGAACCACGCGGTGACAAGGCCTCGACGAACCCAGGCAGCGCGGGCACGTTCCCAGCGAGAAACCGATAGGTTTAGAGGACAAAGCGGACCTAGGAACAAGTTGACTTGACACAGCAGAAGCGGAGATGCAAGTGTGTGCACCTGAACGTGCAACCTCAGCTCCTCGGCCATGCGCCGGTTTTGCTGAAGAATGCGCTTGACACTCGCGTCTAGTCGCTCGTCGATGTCCTCTTCGGAAGACTTTTTCAACTCCTCCAGCTTCTGTTCGTACTCCTTTTTCAGTTTCGTATTTTGCTCTATGAATTTGCGCTCCAGCTCCGCCGCTTTTGCTTCCTGTGTTGGAAGCGGCAAGAACTTCTTCCTCAGATAGGCTTCGGAGTGTAAGGTGGACGCTTCAGAAGACTGCGTGATCGTCTACCAACAGACCGCAGTTCAAGAAACAGGCCAAGGACATCCACCCTTGCCCGAGCCTTCATGGAGGTCTCTTGTGGCACAGCCCGCGCTAGGCGTGGAGTCCCTTATCAAGCCTGCTCCAATGCATATTGTGGCGTTCCTGAGGTGCCTTCCATTCCGGTCAAGCATCCGGGAGAAAATATGCATGGAAAAATGCGTGGAAATGTACACCGCACACCTGTGCCTGTCTGAGCTCCTCATTATCTTCTCGTAGCCTCTCCATTTCAGCCTCTATTTCCATTTGTCGCTCCTGTTGACAGCAAGTGTACTCACTGTAAGCGATAGTTGAGCGCCTTTGCCGATAATAAATGAGACAACTGAGATGCGCTATGGTGGTCAAAGTCCCCACGTCTTCCCCACAACTTCGTCTGGGCGAGAGGAGTGATGCGATATGCTGTCAAACATTCTGTTCTCGGACCTTGAACTCCTTTAGACTGTTAAGTTCCTTTTGAAGATATTCCACTTGGCTAACAAGTTCGGTCTCCCGCGCTCCCCACTGTGTTTTCAACTCTGCAAGCACACGCCCACACAGAGTTCTCAGAGAAAAACAGTACCTGTGAACTCCTAGGTTTGCTCATAACATAGCATAGAAATGGGAGGACGAGAAAGTGTAGGGACCTACCGTTCACTTTGGTTTCGGCATGTTTGATAAATTGGGCCTTCTCACTTTCAACTTGAATCTCTCGCTGAAAAGGACGACACGGTGAGGGTCAGCTTCCCAGAAGACAACACCGGGGCACACACTTAAGAACTCGAAGAGAAGATGGGATAAGCGTGTTCAGTTGTTCAAAAGTGAACACGATACTTGAGGAGAACCAGACGGGGAGCTATTTGACTTTCGCATAGTCGACACACCTGCTCAAGGAGAGCTTCCAAGGAGGCAATCTTCTCATTCTTCCTTAAAATTTCTTTGCGCAAAAACTCGGTGACCTCATACTGAAAGTAATGAAAGAAAATATTAGTGCTCGTGTAGCAAATCAAACACTTTGAGTGTTGAAGGCACGAAACGTGAATGCACGCAACACCTCCGAATCGACCCGTCGCTCCTCCATGCATATCGACAACCAGTCACGTTTGAACCGCGTCTCCGGGCTCCGGAAACTTAAAGCAAGAGTTTGAACGCACTTGCTTGGCGATTAAAACACTCAGTGCATGTGTGTGTGTGTGTTTTTTTTTTAAATGTCAGCCTTCTTTGTACGTCAGTGGAAAGCTGCGAAAACTGTGGGGAAAGTGCAGAAATAGACGCCGAATTCTCACCGTTTCTTGATGATTGGCCTCTCGCTCCTCAAGTAAGAGACGATTCTCAGCAAGTCTGCAATATATATTGCGCCGGATTGATATCCCTCAGAAAAATGCTTTCAGAATCAAAAGACACGAGAAATAGAATATGCCGCAGGCGCTCTGTTAAAACAGAAGTACAGTCACTTACAGTTCCTCGCATTTGGTTTTTGTTTCCTGTAAGGCTTTCTTTTTGCGTTGATTCCTGTGCGAGTGTGAAATATAGCCCTTCAGTATCCATACGTTCTGCTCAACCGATAACAGAGCTACTCGTCTAGGACACGGTTAATTCGTTTCGAAAAAAGGTAACACTAGTTTCCAAACACAGCATTCAAATATGCATCCGTCGAGTCAAGACGGAATAATTCAAGAGGAGAAAGAGCTCACTCAGCCAGAATGATGTAAGCCGTGGAGGAGACCTCATCTTTTCCACCTTCTTTACCTACCATCTCGAACGCAGCACAGAGCGAGTTCTCTAGGATGCGATACACTGAAGTCTGTCCCCTTACAACCTATCGATTTATTTCGTATCGGCTAGCTTCTAGCTTTAAGTGTTGGTATGAAAAACATATGTCTGCGGTTACAAGCTGCATAAAGTATCGTAGGCATATCAACAAATCAAGATTTTGTGGTTGTTCAAGACCTAGTTTTTTTGGGATTCAGACTTCTTCGCTCTTGTAGCCAGCGCTCTCGCTCTCGCACTCGCCATCGGATCGCCACCCGACTCGGACTGCCCATGCCCGCGGTGCCCGCATGCCCATGGCGTACTGTACAGCAATTTCATGACCTAATCAAAAGTGCATTTTCGATGACGACGATGACTCGAAAATTACGCCAGACACTGTGTATAAAATTATTTTCGATCTGACGGTACAATTACATGTACACAGTCATCGGACGCAGATAAATCGGTGTTGGGAAGCTCGAGACAGTTTGAAACTGTTTCTTAATCACTTTCGACTTTCGTTCACTTCAAAATACACCGCTGCTGTTGACCCGGGTCAGCAGCAGCGGTGTATTTTTTATCATATATTATTGCACGACATACCATACAGCATATCACAGTGCATATATGCATACACTCCTCAAGTGCGAACTCATGTCCAACTGCACGTGATCAGCTTCGCCTCCCTTGCGCGAAGATGATCACGTGAGGTTAGCCATCCGCACTACAACGCGCCCGCACGAACAAACGTAGCCACAAACCTGTATTCAAGTAGCTTGTGTCACGCACAATAAAAAAGTTTATAGGTTGCCAGGTTTGTTCATTTCACTTGAGTGGATGAACAATCTACGTGACCTAGGCGACTCTCACGGGGAGACTGAAGTTCCCCCCCACTGTATGGGGGGTTCAGCTCCTCCTAGCATCACCCCTTCGTGCTGCGTGTGTCACTGGTCGTGTGTCACCGTCTGACACACACCTGCTAGAAAACTCACTGCCGTAATTCTTCTATCAGTTTTGTATCACCGGTTTCCACCAGCCACTGCTTTTTGAGCTCCTGTTTCAGTGATATCGCTATATATCTTCAACAATATATATACCTATTATCACCTGTTTCATCAGGTTATCGTCCCACTTCACGTGAGTGGTGATTCCGGTTGGTTCGGCTCGCTTCGGTTTATCCGATTCTAAAAACCGTCAGCACCGTTTTTGATTACCTTCAACGCGCAGATTAATTAACTGCGTACCGTCACAGCGGCATTTTTTTCCGTCTCCGTTCCTCTTGCCGCTGCCGTTATCGTGGGTTACCCTACCGTTTGTGACTGGGAATCTACGCACCGTCTCCGTCAGCTTTGGACATTCTGGATTATTTTCTGCCTAACATGTCTCAACAGCGCCAGATCGGGCTTGCTGAAGCCCTCCGTTCAGCAAGGCGGGCAAGTGCCACGCCGTCACCGTCACCCGTGGACTCCGGTGGTGCTACCCCGGGTCCCACACGTCCGAGAAGAATTGTCTCCACCGCTTCTCTACGTTCGCGTCCATCATCGCTGCGGCCGTCTCCACTGCCGTCCGAATTCTTCAACGACCCATCAGTCCTTGTCTCCACCCCGGTGGAGGAAGGCCGGGAGGAGGAGTATTTGGAGCAGCTATCGTATGCCTTCACGTACTCCGCCGACATCATCGCGGTTTTACGTCCTGGGGGCTACAACCAAAAGCACGGCTATACCCTTGACACCGAGACTGCCGACACCGATTTCAACGCCTTACTCGCGGCCTTTCGACACGTGCTCTACCCCGTGTCCTTCCCCGAGTTCTCCAAACTTTTGGACCTTGAGCACGACTACGACTTCTACCACGTGGTGCTCAACGAGATCGTTTTCACCGTCCTCCCCATCGTTCTTCGCGGTACTGCGCTCGCTCTCTACACTGAGGCGGCTCGTTCCCACCCTGGGGACGGCCGTTACATTTTACAGCGCCTCCGCTACGAGGTTGAGGGGGTCCCCGATTCCGACTCCGACCGTTTTTGGGTTAAAATGCGCTCTTCCATCATCAACGAGCCCGACGACCCGTCCCCCCAGCTTACAGCTATCCGTACTCTCGGCGACAAGCACGCCAGGATCAACCCGGACTACAGCGAGGCCAAGAGGGTCAAAGACCTTTGGCACATCTTGACCAACTCGGCCAAGCAATCACCGTACGTCACCCCCTTGTACGTCAACGTCATCCGCGACTTGCGAGGTGGTGTACCCTTCTCCTTCTCCACCCTCTGCCTGCGGATCCGCACCGTCTGGCGCGAGGAGCTTGACTTCGCCACCCCTGTGAAGGACACCGGCTACGCCGTGCCTTCTGGTGGTGGTGGTGGTGGACGTGAGAAGAAACCGTCCCTCAACGCCGTCTCCTTCAACCGTAACCCCGCCTACACCACCAAGCCCGTCGGTGAGTGGTGCTGGAATCTGTATAGGCAGCCCTGACTGGGAGTCCCGGTGCAGGCCCCTATGACAGACCCCTAGGACCAACACTGGACCGCTGACTGATCTATAGGTTCGTGCTGTGACACACGCTGTGTCACAGGTAGGCTAGTATCTGAGACCGTTGCGAGACCGTTCCGGGTATATCTAGCTTAGGGTTTATTATCTTATGACAGTTTATCCACACAGTTCGGGACCCTCTGATATCTAGTGAACTAGGATATTCCGGTAGGTCGTGGCCCCATCCACGCTTTATTCCACTTGCTAGTTTGGCCATGATTGGCTAAACGGCCGCTCGGAGAGGTGGTGCGCGTTTGCGCGTTTGGGCATTAGTGGAGATTTTCAGATGAGCGGCTTGCGGTGAGCGACTTGAGCCGCAGCTATGGGGTGCCGGCTTGGATTGGGTTTCGTCGTCGCAATGTTCACTATTCGCGGTTTTCTGCTCGCTCTGATCCTGCCTGCTACCGTATTTTGGGCTGGTGACCTAGGCACCTTTGACTTCGACGACATCTTCCTTCGCCCCTCGCTAGCATGGCCCGACCGCTCTTTCCGTGTCTGTGACGTCACATTTTCTCCGCGACCCTACCCAAACGTGCTGCAGCGTACCGCCTCCCCTCAGGCTTATCTAGAGATGGGAATCACAACGAGATCCAAGAAGTCCCTCACGAGGGACAGCGACATCGACGCCTCTCTGAGGTTGATCGACGGGGTACGGAACACGCCGACGGCAGCTACGCCTTCGGTTCCTACCCCCAACCCTGCATCGAACGAAGACGCGGACGTGGCCGTCAGACGTTACTTGCAGGAGCAATCCAAGTTGGTGGACGAGATCTACAAAGCGCGTCTCCATCGGGCTTGGGCCAAGAGTATCCGTGAGGATATTCTTGGTGACAAGAAACATCATTTTCGCGGTACGGACGACGCTGGCCTTCTGTCCGACCTGGTGGTGCAGCTGCGTACGGAGTTTCAGTCGGCTGGTCTGGAGCTGCGTGCCTTTGACCTCGACGCCCCTCTGGCACCCGTGGTCAACAGGGTGAATGGGCTTCTCTACGACGTTCTTGCCCTGGTGATTGAGAAGCACAGCAACGCGTTCGTCTGGCTCACTGGTACGGATTCTTCGACTGACCGAGATGGACGGCGAGCTCTCATCGACGTGATCAAGGGCTGTGTGCCGGTGGCACTACGGGAGTCGCAGCAGGAGGAGCACGCCGCGTTACGTTATCCCGCAAACGTTGACCCGCAGCCGATCTTGGCTAAGGAGCAGCGTTTGGTGCGGGATAACAGGGCGTCTGACTGGACACCGACGGAGGCTACCAGAAAATTGAGCCTCTACACCCGCCTCGACCCGACCTTCTACGCTGCGGTGAAGGTCCGCTATCCCATGACCGCTGACTTGGCTCATGTGTCGCTGGTTTCGCTCCGTTCCATGGTTGTGGAGATCTACCAGGCTTGGGCACAGACGGGCGGGGGGAAGACGGCTTCTGGCGCGGACGGCATCTCCGCGCACCTGTCTAGCAGCGAGTACGACGCACTGCTGCGGAAGATCACGGAGCTGCAGGCGCTCGTACAACGGCAGCAAGGTGAGGCCGCTCCGGTTGTGCGGCAACAACGGGAGCGGGTGCAGCAGCGGCAGCAGCAGCAGCGGGGGCAGCAGCCGCGAGGATTCCGTGTGGGGACCCACAAGGCCCCACCGGTGGGGTTCGACCGTGACGATCAACGGGCAAAGCCGTTTTGCGGTAGGTGCAAGAAGGCGGGAAAAGGTGAGGCGTATCACTTTTACCGCGACTGCCCGTTGGGCGGGCGCCAACACCCGCCCACCTCTGCCGCGGCATTTTGCGTTCCCATCGACGAGGAGGACGCAGAGGGGGTGCACGCACTCGCCATGTGTGCGTTGTTCCAGCAGGCGGCGGATGACGGGGCGGAGTCCTTCGCGCGTGCGGCAGCCGCGTACGGGCCGCCCGCTGTGCTTTGTGCGGGAGCGGTCGGCGGCATCGACGTGTCCGCCTACGGCTTCACCGTGGAGCAGCAGCCAGCTTCCGAGGGAGATGACATTCTCCGCCGTCTCGACGATCTTGCCGCGGAGGTTCACTCCGCGGCCAACCCGCAGGTGCATTACACTCATGCGTCTTTCCCGCCTCCTGCCGGCATCGGACAGGAGGCTTCGGCTCTAGTGTGCGGTCCCGCCGCAGCGGTGGCCACGCCGGAGGAGCAGGTTCCGGCAGGTGGTGCGGCGGCATCGGCATCCGCCGTGCCGGCCCCTGCTATGCCTGTCTCGCAGGGAGAAGATGTGAGGCCCGCGCCACTTCAATCGGCGCGGGTGACCACCACAGCGGACGCGGACGGTGAGTTCGCTGGGTTCGTTCAGACCGTGAACCACGCCGCCATCGGACGGGTTGATCTCACGGGGTACGACACGGACGATTACGAGGACCTCGCTGACGGCAGCTTCGTCGTGAAGCCGCGGGCCTCGGCCATCTCGGCAAATCACTCGTCGACGCCCGCAGCCCGAGCACCTCACTCTGGTGGTGCTCTGGGGGATTGGCGTGAGGGTGCTCCCCGCGGCTACGGCTGTGGAAAGCCTCCGTGGGGCTTCCCCGCCCACGCGGGCTTGTGGGGGATGCCCTTCCTTCTCTCTTTCATTCTCTTGATTTCTGTCGTAGGAGTGGGAGCTGCCACCTATACGGTGGCCAACGACATCGACCCTGTGCAGGTATCGGGTCGGGCTGCGCGACAGCCTGTGCTGTGCAGGAGTGAGGAGTCACCGCTTGTCACGGTGCCATGTGCCATCCCGCCTCGTCGCCACCGGCGGGTGCAGCGGCAGCAGGGCCTCTACATGGCTCCGGTGCCGTGGCATCCCGGACCGCCGCCACCTGGCATCTTATTTGAGGGCGGTCCTCCGTTGTCGCCGGCATCGTCTTCGGATGACGAGGCGCCACCTTCGGGCAGCACTTGGCAGCACCCTGGTGCGGTGCAGCCTCCCGTGATCGACGAATCAACAACACCGACTCCGTCAAATTCTCTGGCGAATGATTTCTCCGTGACCGACACCTTGCACTTTGGCAGCCCTGTGTTACTCCGCCGTGCTACTGTGGACTACTACAGTGCTCGTTGTGGTGACGGTGCTCCTCTGGCCATTGACCCCGAGTAGTTATGTTTCTGGTTCTGGCAGTACACCACTTTCATGGTGGTGTGCTGAGATGTACTTTGACCTCAACACGGTCTTCAATCTGGTTTATGCTTTTGCTTTGACAACTTTGAACTCTTCAATCTGACTTGCTGACACAGAGCTTTTCAGTAGTTTAGCAGGACTTGCATTGCCTGTATGTTTCTGCTCTTGTGCCGGCTAGAGGGTTTCAATTTGTGTATCAGAATTGCACAGTTGAATTAGCAGTTAGGTTTGTCACCCTAGCTCCTACCCTAACTTATCTTAACATTCTGACTCTCCTAGACAGTCACCACCCACAGTGCTGGGGTGGTGTGCTGGAATCTGTATAGGCAGCCCTGACTGGGAGTCCCGGTGCAGGCCCCTATGACAGACCCCTAGGACCAACACTGGACCGCTGACTGATCTTTAGGTTCGTGCTGTGACACACGCTGTGTCACAGGTAGGCTAGTATCCGAGACCGTTGCGAGACCGTTCCGGGTATATCTAGCTTAGGGTTTATTATCTTATGACAGTTTATCCACACAGTTCGGGACCCTCTGATATCTAGTGAACTAGGATATTCCGGTAAGTGGAAGGCGGAGCCCGCTGGCGCCATGGTGAGGCGCTGGGTGGGCGTCGGCTACCCCTGCATCCTTTGCTTTCGCATGTGGGGTATCACCGATGCGCACCCTGACACCCGTGGGTGCTGCCCTTACATGTGTAAGGAGGCATTCGGCGATGGGCGCGCGCCCGACACCGCGCTCCCCGCTGGGAAGCGGCCTCCGCCCCCAGACTTCGCTGCTGCCATCGCGGCATTTCGGGCACCGGACTGCCCTGCAGACGCCCCTCCGGTGGTGCCGGTCCCCCAGTCCGACACCCCTACGGACGTGGCAGTCATGACGTTCGTTGCCCCCGTGACCGACCCGTCACCGCCGCTTGCTCCGTTATCTCCATCTACGGCATGCGAGCCGGTGGTGCCGTCTGCGGAGCCACCGCTTACGCAACCGGCTCTGCACTTGGCATGCTCTGACCCCGACGAGGTGCCCGAGGACTCCGATGGCGACGCCGCCCTTCATGGCTTCACTGGAGAGGAAGACTTCGATTGGCCGGCTTTCCGAGAAACACCTTGGATTCCTTCATTCAGCGGAGCGCCAAAACCGACTGGACCGTAGAGCGGGACTAGCCCGCCTAGCCTGTTTAATTGTCTTTTGAGTGCCTAGGCAGCGCCCATGCACGGATGTGCTTCTAGCTGGGTTGGAAAAGGCCCCCTCGGCTTGGACATTAAATTGACATTTGGGTTAGGGTTTAGGGTTTGCCCTTGCTCTTGCATGGCCACTCACACCTTCGGGGTGAGGTGGTGTCACGGGGAGACTGAAGTTCCCCCCCACTGTATGGGGGGTTCAGCTCCTCCTAGCATCACCCCTTGCTGCGTGTGTCACTGGTCGTGTGTCACCGTCTGACACACACCTGCTAGAAAACTCACTGCCGTAATTCTTCTATCAGTTTTGTATCACCGGTTTCCACCAGCCACTGCTTTCTGAGCTCCTGTTTCAGTGATATCGCTATATATCTTCAACAATATATATACCTATTATCACCTGTTTCATCAGACTCCCCGGAATGCCGGTGCTCAAGGAATGGTATACATTCCTTGACGCAACCATAGTACCGTGCTTGCTTAACACCCGTTAAGCAAGCATAGTGCAAGGCATACGATAAGTTCCAGATAAGTTCAACCGGGTGAAACGCGAATGGCTGCAGATTTCAGCGCTCTCCGCAAACCCAAACCCGATGGCGGCATCCTACCCTACCGGATGCTGGAAAGCGCATGTCCGGACACCGCAGGAGGGTCAAAGGCATACATAAGTCCTCTATATATGCCTTTTTAAAACTACCTACGGTGTTCGAATTTCCCATGATGTTGTTTTTCACTGATTTTCAGAGGCCGCGGCATCATCCGCTCAGCCGGTGTAGCTCCCGTTCCACGTCTCTAGGCCACGTGGCAAAAAACGGACACCGTACAGCGACCCGTTGACGCCTTTTTAGGCTATGGTCAACGGGCCGAAGACTCTCGACCTCGCGAAGTGCGCGAAAAAACTACTTCATAGCTCGCGACAGGTCCGCTGTTGAAGTTTTGAATTCAAGAAATCTGGACGGCAAGAACCAGGTTCTAAAGGAAAAGCAAGGCTCGCGATCGCCGCATTCAGATTCTTGGTCAATTATGTCACTGTCATGTCCGTCATAGATTATACGTAAATTACAAGATTAAAATTGGAGACAAATTGCTGTATGGCGCATGGGATGCCCACCACACCCGAGACCGCGACCGCACATGACATGACATGACATATGACATGGACATGAACAGAACATGAACATGAACATGAACATGAACATGAACATGAACATGAACATGAACATGAACATGAACATGAACATGAA
>LGRX02006605.1:10552-25419 GCA_001247695.2 Cymbomonas tetramitiformis
ACATGCACATGGACATGCACATGGACATGGCCATGAACATGGACATGGACATGAACATGGACATGGACATGGACATGGACATGAACATGGACATGGACATGGACATGGACATGAACATGGACATGGACATGGACATGAACATGGACATGAACATGAACATGGACATGGACATGAACATGAACATGGACATGGACATGGACATGAACATGAACATGAACATGAACATGAACATGAACATGAACATGGACATGGACATGAACATGGACATGCACATGAACATGCACATGAACATGGACATGAACATGCACATGCACATGCACATGCACATGCACATGGACATGCACATGGACATGGACATGAACATGGACATGGACATGAACATGGACATGGACATGAACATGGACATGGACATGAACATGGACATGAACATGGACATGGACATGGACATGGACATGAACATGGACATGGACATGGACATGAACATGAACATGGACATGAACATGAACATGGACATGAACATGAACATGAACATGAACATGAACATGAACATGAACATGAACATGAACATGAACATGAACATGAACATGAATAGACAATTATTATTTGAAAAATAATAATTTGGGTTATTGTAGAAGCAATGCGCGCGAACCCTAAGTTTAGGGTCGCCAGGCCCGTCTGCCAGAGCGATGCCACACCGTGTCTGTGGCATCGGGACGGGGGGAGTCATCGATCACTGGATCGATGACACGTGACACGTCTGGAGGCTTGACACGAGAAGTTAGTTGTTAACAACTTTCTCAGGGAGTGTCAAGCAGTGTTTCGGAATCTCAGCCTCAGGAGCAACGCTCCATCACTGTTCTTCCTTTCTTTTTGATTCCGAACGCGTTTCGCAAAAATTGCTTGATATCGCACAGCGAGTATCGTATATTTTTCGCTCTAGTTGCGTGGATGTCTGGGCAGTTGCGAGCTGGGCCCAGAGGATCGTACGGACAGCCTACGGAGAAAGACGCGGGGACGCAAACCGACATCTCAGGGGTGAGCGCGACTTTGGAGGATCGTACCGACAGAAGGAACTGGTCGCACCCAGTTTTCGTGCCCTGCAAGTGCAAGTTCAACTGTCCGTACTGGGACCCGCGGGAGCCGTACGAGGGGTACGTTTACCGTACGCACGGGTACCGGTGATCGAGCTGGAGGTGCCGGAAGCTGATTCGGCCTTTCCGTGCTTCGTGTGCTAGGAAGGTGAAGTATTTTCTCTCGCTAAGTGGCAGACTTGGGAGCCGATCCGGAACCCGCTGCGCCGTAGAGACAGGCGCGCGTTTGTTAAAACCAATCTCTGCGCGAATTGCGCGGAGGAGGTGTGGGAGGCAGACTCCGACAGTGTTTGGTTCCCAGTCGGTAGAGGAGTAGCTTTTGGTCTGCGGGAGGAGATCGAGAAGCATGACGGGCCAGCGAGGAGAAGGCGGGAGCCGGAGGATGTCATCACCGGACGTGACCCGCACGCTGGATCAGTACCGGCGGGCAGCGATTTGGTGCACCCGAACCAGGATCGCGGCAGTGGCGAAGCTGATGGAGCTGGCGCAGCCGTCCAGGCCGACCACGAAGGTCGAGGTGCTGGAGGATCGCAAAGGCATGTTGATCGAGTTCCAGCGTCTGGAGGAGGCGATCGTGGAAGACATGCCGAGGGACTTGGAGGGTCCCACCGACGATCTGGTGGAGGTGGGGCTCTTGGGTACGGATCGGCGAGTGGTGCGAGGTGAGTGGCCCTTGGGGGAGCCAGGAGCCAGGTGGGAGGCCCTACGTGGGGTGGCGGCGAAGGAGAGGCGCAGGGTCCTGGCGTGGGCTACAGCCGCGAGTGACATGCAGCAGGAGGTGCGGCCCGGATCGCAGGCATCTCCGAACGGGAGTGGCAGCCCCGGGTCTTCGGGGCCCTCGCCCAGGGGAGTGCTGCGCTCGGAGAGCGAAGTGCAACGCATGGTGGACGCGGCGGTCGCGGCAGCGCTGGCGGGGCGCGGTCCGATCGGTCAGGGCGGCAGCCGGAAGCAGGATCCGCCCGCGTCACTGCGAGAAGTGGCGCGGACGTCGGCGGGGAAGCGCAGGGGGTGGTCATGGGCGGAGTGTGAGCGTGTGATCACCGAGATCAGAGTGGCCGCGGCGCGCCAAGCAGCCGATCTAGCGCGGGTGAAGCACAGCTTCGGGAGGCACCCGGCGAGGCGGGTGGAGCCGTGGGAATTCGAGCTGGTGGACAGCAAGTTTCCCGCGTGCAAGGAGGAGCAGTGCGGGCTGGAGGAGCTTCCGGAGCGCGCGGGGGTGCGCGCGAGGCATCTCTACGCGTACATCGACCTCGCGCTTAAGGAGCTGGCGGACATGCAGCAGGTGTTGGCAGGTGTGCCAGGGATCGCGCAGCCGGCTTTCGATGAGGAGTGGGCGGCAGCGGCTGCGAAGAGCAAGAAGCGGCGAGCGGTGAGGCAGCACGTCGAGTCGGATGGCGAGGACAGCGAGAGTGAGGAGCGCAAGCGGGCGGCGGCGAAGGCGCGATTCGGCTCCCTCCGCACGGCGACTGACGAGGAGCTGCGGCGAGCACTGGATGGCAGCCTGGCGGTGAAGGACATCACGCGCCCGCCAGGTGAGATTGCCGTGCCTGCCAGACCCTTCCTCCCCGCAGGTGGCGCGCTGAAAGGGATGGACATCCGGGTGTCCCGTCCCGGGGGCGACTACGAGGAAGGGGCAGCGGAGTGGCGATTGGACGCCAAGAAGGGCCTGGTGCTGGAGGCCAAGGCGAAGCACTGCCGGAGTTTCGACGAGTGGGACGAGAACTTCACGGTGCTGGCGTGCAAGGCCCCCGAGGACGCACGGGACCTACTCTTGCAGTTCCGGAAGTGGATGCGCCTGATGTCGTTCGACTACGCGTGGGACCACCTCCGCAAGTTATACGACCACCTCTGCGTACGGATGGAGAAGGAGGCCTCCACGACCTTCGAGCTCGTGTCGTACACCGCCCACTAAGAGATGTACAAGCGCGACAAGGGCATCAAGATGAAGGGCGCGGGTGGTGGAGGCAGCGGTAGCGGAGGCAGCAGCTGGGGAGGAGGCGGGAGTAAGTACTCCCGCAAGACGCAGAGCCCGGCAACGGACGCCGAGCCGAAGGAGGGCGCGCAGCAGCACCGCGGAGGAGGGGACGGTAGCAAGGGGCGTGATGCCATCAAGTCGGGTGCGTGCTTCTCATTCAACTCTGCCGCAGGGTGCAACCGCAAGAACTGCAAGTTCACGCACAAGTGCACGAAGTGCGGCGACAAGGGCCACGCGCACTACGATGGGCACGAGTGCGCGGCGCCTGCGGGTGGCCGCTGAGGGGACGGGCGGTGGAGCCCGGGGGAGGCCACGCCCCCGGGGGAGCCGGAAGGTGGCGGAGGGGCGCAGGGGGCGCCAGAGGGGGAGATCGTCGTGGAGCCGGAGGTGGAGCGCGCGGATGGCGTGGCGGTGGCGAGCGGCGATCGGGAGCCCGAGCCTGCAGGCGAGGTGTGCGAGATGCAGGTGGAGGACGTGGAGCCGTGGTGGGCACGGCTTCGGAGGCTGCTGGTAGCGCCGGTGTGGGATGCAGCGGGGGCACCGTTACCGGCGGTGCCGGCTGCGGCGCCGGCGCCGGCGGTGTCCCCGGCGGGTACCGGGTGCGGTGAGCACTACCCGGCGGTGGCGGAGTCGAGGTCGGCGAGGTGGCCGGCTCTGCGTGCAGCGATCGTGGAGGGCGCCAAGGCGCGGGGCCTTTCCGGTACGGGCACGACGGAGGAAGAGCGCGCTCGCTTCCAGCAGGAGGTGCGCGATGTGGGGGCGCAGGTACCGCTGATGTCGGAGAGAGCGCACCTTCTCGCAGAGGCGCTGAAGGATTGGCCAGACGTGGCCTTCCTGGTGCGAGGTGCGGCATGTGGCGTCGGTTTCCCCTTTGCAGGCGAGGAGCCGGACGAGCCGTACGTCGTGGAGAATTACGTTGGAGACGAGCACGCGGAGGCGATGACCGCGGAGCTCGCGAAGGAGATGGCCGCGGGGAGGATCTTCGACGCTCGCGATTGGCTACCGCGGGGCGTTTCAGCCCTCGGGATGGTAGAGCGACTCCGCAAGGGGAAGCTCAAGTACCGTCCCGTTTGGGACTACTCGCGACCTTCGTTCGTCGGTGTCAACGACTGGATCGAGCTCCAGAAGGACGAGTTCACGACAGTCAAGGACGCGTACTCGCTGCTACGACCGGGCATGTACATGGTGAAGGTGGACCTGGAGGAGGCGTACAGGTCGTTGCCCGTCGCGTCGCAGTACTGGGCAGCGCAGTGCTTCCAGTGGCGCGGCAAGCGGTACATGGACACGCGCAGCCCGTTCGGGAACCGCGCGTTGCCCGGCATTTTCATGCGCTACACGCGGGCGATCGTGGCGTGGATGCAGGCGCAGGGGGTGCCGTGCGTCGGGTACTTAGACGATTTCTTCATGGTGGCGCGCACGGCAGCTGAGGTGCAGGAGATGATGGACCTCTTGATCGAGTTCGTGACCATGCTGGGCTTTAAGGTGAATCGAGCTAAGTGTGAGGGTCCAGCGCGACGCATGGAGTTCCTCGGCGTGTTGTTGTGCACTGACGGTGAGACATGTACGGCGTCGATCGACGAGGAGCGCGTCCAGCAGGTGACGGACAAGCTGCGGGAGATGCGCGCGGAGGCAGCGAAGGGACCGGTGCGCAGGCGCAAGCTCGAGTCGCTTCTCGGGTTGCTGGCGTTTTGCTCGCAGGTGGTGTGGGGCCTGTCGCTCTACACGCGGCAGGGCTTCGCGCTCGTCGCGGCGACAGCCGGCAGATCGCGCGTGACGGTGAACACCGGCGTCATGCAAGACCTGAAGGTGGTGGAGCGCGTCATCCGGCTCTACAACGGGCGCAAGGTGGTGTTGCACAAGGAGGACGTGCACGAGGACGCCTTCGCGACGGACGCGTCGTTGAGGAAAGGGATGGGTGGACACTGCCAGCCCGACTACTTCCTCATCTCGTGGGAGGACTTGGCGGAGATGCCGCGGCGCGACTTCTACCCGTTCACGAGCAAGGCGAAGTCCCACATTAACTACCTCGAGCTCTTCGCCGTGTGGTGGGCGCTGGCGCTGTGGGCACACAGACTGTCGGGGTGGACTTTGGTGGTGAGGATCGACAACCAGTGCGCGCTCACGCAAGTGGACAAGTTCTGGGGGCCGGTCGAGTACATCCCGCTGCTGAGGAAGATCTTCTACCTCTGCGCGCAGCACGACATTCGACTGCGCCCAAAGTACATCTCGTCCAAGGACAACCTTCTGGCGGACTTGCTCTCGCGCCTGAAGCTCGAGGAGTTCCACATGCGGTGGGCGATGCGCAAGCGGGAGGTGCTGTGGAGGCAGGACCGGGACGATTGGCAGTTCTCCCCGGTCCTGTTCGCGGAGATGGACGAGGAGTTCGGACCGTTCACTCTGGACGCGTGCGTGGCGTCCTCGCGGGCGAACGCTTTCTGCGTGCGGAGTTGGAGCGCGGAGGATGACGCGCGCAAGCAGAGCTTCGACGGGCTCAACACGTGGGCGAACCTCCCCTTCTCGGTGATGTACGAGATCCTGCTCAACTTCTTGAAGTGCAAGCGCAGGCAGCAGATGGGCACGGGCGGGTGCTTCCTGGTGCCGGTGTGGGAGGGGGACGAGGCGTACGAGCTGGTGTCGGGGATGCGCGAGGTGTTCCGTCCGGTGCGCAAGTACCGGGCGGGCACGATGCTCTTCACAGCGCCGGCGCTGGACGGCAAGGGCCGCTCAGAGTGGGGGCCCACTCGGTGGGATGTGCTGGTGGTGCGCGTGCCGCTGGAGCCAGTGGAGTTGCCTGACTGGGTGTGATCGGGGCGCAGAGGAGCTGCTGGAGGAGCTGGCAGTGGCGGTGGAGCGCTACCAGGATGGGGCGTACGCCGAGAGCATGCAGCGGTCCTACGACACGGGGGTCAAGGCGTTCCTCACGTTCTGCGTGCGCTTCGCGTGCCTGGGCACGCTGGAGCCATAGCTCCCGGCGTCGGATGCTACGTTGGCGCGCTTCATTGCGTTCTCAGCGTGGTTCGTGCAGCCAGGGACGATCAAGTCCTACCTGGCGGGTGTGCGCTCCCTTCACTTGCAGCAGGGGGTGGAGTGGACGCCGATTGCTCACAGGTTCTGGGTGGCAGCGGCCCTGCACCCAGCGCTACTGTCTCTGTGCTGGGTTAAAAATGTCTTCTAAAAATTATTCTCTACGAAAATTTTTTGAACGGAAGTAACAACTCAGATTTTTACAGAATTTGAGAGAGAAAGCCGGAGCTTTCAGGGTCAGAATTGCAACAATTGCCAGGCCCGTGAAACGCTCCTACTTTGTGTGCGGCTTCGCGGGCCACAACACCCTCCGACCTAACTACCGCCTCGGTATAGGTCGGGCCTGATCGGGCAGACTGTGCCTACAGGTTGTGCCCGATCTGTCGCGCCTTTCCGCAGGCGCGACTCTGCTGTGAGTCTTGATTTAAATAACCCGAATTATTTCCAAGGCAATAATTCTGAATGAACATGGACATGAACATGAACATGAACATGCACAAGGACATGAACATGCACATGGACATGCACATGGACATGGACATGGACATGAACATGGACATGCACATGAACGAGCACATGGACATGCACATGAACATGCACATGAACATGGACATGGACATGAACATGCACATGCACATGCACATGCACATGGACATGCACATGCACATGCACATGCACATGGACATGCACATGCACATGCACATGCACATGGGCATGCACATGCACATGGACATGCACATGAACATGGACATGGACATGAACATGGACATGAACATGGACATGGACATGGACATGGACATGAACATGGACATGGACATGGACATGAACATGGACATGAACATGGACATGGAACATGAACATGAACATGAACATGAAGATGAACATGAACATGAATATGAACATGAACATGGACATGAACATCGACATGAACATGAACATGCACATGGACATGGACATGGACATGGACATGGACATGAACTTGGACATGAACATGGACATGTACATGGACATGAACATGGACATGAACATGGACATGGACATGAACATGAACATGAACATGAACATAGAAGCATGAACATGAACATGGACATGGACATGGACATGGACATGGACATGAACATGGACATATGAACATGCACACATGCACATGCACATGCACATGCACGTACACATGCACATGCACATGCACATGCACATGCACATGCACATGCATGCACATGGACATGAACATGAACATGGACATGAACATGAACATGAACATGAACATGAACATGAACATGAACATGAACATGCACATGCACATGAACATGCACATGGACATGGACATGGACATGAACATGGACATGCACATGGTATGGACATGGACATGGACATGAACATGCACATGCACATGCACATGCACATGCACATGGACATGCACATGCACATGGACATGCACATGGACATGGACATGAACATGGACATGGACATGAATATGGACATGGACATGAACATGGACATGGACATGAACATGGACATGGACATGGACATGGTTTTATGGTATGAACATGCACATGCACATGAACATGCATGGACATGGACATGGACATGAACATGGACATGCACATGAACATGCACATGGACATGCAAATGGACATGCACAGAAACATGGACATGAACATGCACATGCACATGCACATGGACATGCACATGCACATGGACATGGACATGCACATGCACATGGACATGCACATGGACATGGCCATGAACATGGACATGGACATGAACATGGACATGGACATGAACATGCACATGAACATGGACATGGACATGGACATGGACATGAACATGGACATGGACATGGACATGAACATGGACATGAACATGAACATGGACATGGACATGAACATGAACATGGACATGGACATGGACATGAACATGAACATGAACATGAACATGAACATGAACATGAACATGAACATGAACATGAACATGGACATGGACATGGACATCGACATGAACATGGACATGGACATGGACATGGGCATGGACATGGACATGGACATGAACATAATTTTTATGAACATGAACATGAACATGAACATGAACATGAACATGAACATGAACATGGACATGGACATCGACATGAACATGGACATGGACATGAACATGAACATGGACATGAACATGAACATGAACATGAACATGAACATGAACATGAACATGAACATGAACATGAACATGAACATGAACATGAGGGCATAAACATGGACATGAACATCGACATGAACATGAACATGCACATGGACATGGACATGGACATGGACATGAACTTGGACATGAACATGGACATGTACATGGACATGAACATGGACATGAACATGGACATGGACATGAACATGAACATGAACATGAACATAAACATGAACATGAACATGGACATGGACATGGACATGGACATGGACATGAACATGGACATGAACATGCACATGCACATGCACATGCACATGCACATGCACATGCACATGCACATGCACATGCACATGCACATGCACATGCACATGCACATGCACATGCACATGCACATGCACATGCACATGCACATGCACATGCACATGCACATGGACATGGACATGGACATGAACATGGACATGCACATGAACATGCACATGAACATGGACATGAACATGCACATGCACATGCACATGCACATGCACATGGACATGCACATGGACATGGACATGAACATGGACATGGACATGAACATGGACATGGACATGAACATGGACATGGACATGAACATGGACATGAACATGGACATGGACATGGACATGGACATGAACATGGACATGGACATGGACATGAACATGGACATGAACATGGACATGGACATGGACAAGAACATGAACATGGACATGAACATGAACATGGACATGAACATGAACATGGACATGGACATCGACATGAACATGAACGACGATATCGCAAAAATGAGACACGCGGGTGTCTCATTATATTCTCATTTTTTAAAAAGTTATGATAACGAGGTTTTTTTTATATGACTAGATAGCATTTGGAGAGTAGATAATGACACGTTATTTCAAAATTTGAAATTTTAGGGTATAGCCCGAAATTTGGGGTTTCCAGGCGATTTTTCGCCCCGTTTCGGGCGGTGCTCAGGTGTCAATCGGCGGAAGTTATGATAACGAGGTTTTTTTATATGACTAGATAGCATTTGGAGAGTAGATAATGATACGTTATTTCAAAATTTGAAATTTTAGGGTATAGCCCGAAATTTGGGGTTTCCAGGCGATTTTTCGCCCCGTTTCGGGCGGTGCTCAGGTGTCAATCGGCGGAAGTTATGATAACGAGGTTTTTTTTATATGACTAGATAGCATTTGGAGAGTAGATAATGATACGTTATTTCAAAATTTGAAATTTTAGGGTATAGCCCGAAATTTGGGGTTTCCAGGCGATTTTTCGCCCCGTTTCGGGCGGTGCTCAGGTGTCAATCGGCGGAAGTTATGATAACGAGGTTTTTTTTATATGACTAGATAGCATTTGGAGAGTAGATAATGACACGTTATTCAAAAATTTGAAATTTTAGAGTATAGCCCGAAATTTGGGGTTTCCAGGCGATTTGTCACCGTGATTCGGGTGGTGCTCAAGCGCCATTTGTTGAAAGTGGTGATAATGACGATGTTTTCATATTGGATACGTCAAAGTCATTCCAAACAAACTGAGTCTGAAGAAACTTTTGTTCATATCTTACATACACCCCGAGAATGGGAGGCTTTAATGTTAAAAGCGGTGGCACCAACCTTAAATCTAGGGGGTGTAGGTCTGCACGAGACTGTAACTGTGTGCGTAGCACAAAAAACAACAAAAACCGACAAAAGGCACGAAGAATGCTACCAGATAAGACGTTGGTGCTATGAAAATATACAGTCTTTATTTGAACAGTCAAAGCACCCAGGGTTAGGGGTTTTCTTGCGGGCGCGGTATTATTCATTGTACAGGCCGGTATATACGATGGCAGTGCAGGTGCGATCTCTCAGTTCGTTTGCTGGCTGGCTTATTAAGCATACCTACCTATTTGCTAACAGACATGTACAGGTCAAACGTTTGCACAATCACCTTGGCGCGCAGAACTTGTTCAGACACTTCCAGGTGCTGGGCGAGCTCCTTGTACCCGTTGTACTGTGCGATCGCCGACCGTTTCTTGTCCGTGTCCTCGCACTTCAAGTCTGTCCAGAGGCTTTCTCCTATCTTCTCAGCGTCAGCTTTCGCCGCCGGGGTGAGGTCGAACTGACCTGGCCACTGCGGACCTGGTCGTGGTGGAGAAGCGAACATCGCCGGTCGTGATGGAGGAGAGGCTCCCGGGACTTTGGAGCCCGTTGGCGTCGTTAAAGCAGGTGACCCTCCTACTGCGCCGAGCGCTGGCGCTCCCGGGTAAAAGCCTCCTCCGCCCAGTTGGAACATTTGGGCGAACGGGCCTGCTGCTGTTACTGCCTGTTACCGGTGACGTACCAACCGCCCCCCCCCACACCAGTTACAAGTTCCGTGTCTTTCAATCTGGACCTCAAGCCAGAGTTCCCTCCTCCACAATAAACACAAACAACTTGAACGTAACAACTAGCTCCTACCTGCACGGCTGTCTTCAGGATCTCCCTCATCGCTGCAGCCTCCGAGGCGTGGTGATTGTTAATCTCCTTCAAGGTGTCCGCGTTCTTCTCTAGCATCCTCTGTTGGGCCAGTGCATTATTTTCGAGCATCTTCGCCTGGGCCTCGTGGGCCATTTTCGCAGTCTCGGCAGAGGTCCTTTGGAAAGACTCCTGTGCCTCCTTCAAAAGCGAGTCCCGAGAAGTAAGCGCCTTCGTGTTCTCCTCCAGCAAAGCCTGTTGCGCCTTCGTGTTCTCCTCCAGCAAGACCTGCTGCCCTGACCAGAATGAACCCAATGTTGTCTGGTGCTCCTTGGCACGAGTCTCCTCCCGTTGCTTCCCCTCGGCCATCTGCATCTGCAGGGCTTCAGCGTGCTTCGTCGTAAGGAGCTCCACTGTCTTACGGCTTTCGTCTCGCTCGGCAGACAGGGCCGAAGCCAGCTGTTTTTCCCCACGCAGACGTTCATCCTCCACCTTCTTCTGCATCTCTTCTCGAAGGCTCGCCAGTGTCTCATCCGCCTTCTTCTTCTCGGCCTCCACTGCTTCCTTGGCCTTCTTCAGCTCATTAAGGTCCCGCTCGCTTTCTTCACGTTTCCGCTTGTCACCGACGCTCTGCAGCCTCCGCGTCTCGTCGTTCACCGACACCGCGAGCAAGGCACGCCTCAACTCCCCCTCTTTCACGTTCTGCGGAGGTCCGTCCATGCGTAACAAAACATCGGTCAGTACGTACCAAGCTGTAACAAAAAAAACAGACGATTGTAACTCAAGCAAAACTCCGTACTCACCTGCTTAGCCACATGCATGGCAACTGCTTCCGGCGGAGGCTGCTTCTTCCCCCCTCGCCGTCCGACGTCGCCCATGTCTTCGTCGCTGCTGTCATCCTCTTCGGCAAGATCCATAGGTACACGCACTACCGGGGCTTTGCCCTTCCCGCCTGGGATAGGGGTCGTGGTCTTCTGGGTGGAAGGCGCCTTCGGGAAATCCTCATACACGGCGGTTTGGCCCTTGTTGCCTAAGATGATCTTCCCCACTACTCGCGCAGGGGCGTTTTTATTGAAAACGCTGCCCGCCAAGCACCACTTCCTAGCCTCAAACTTCCCACCAGCCTCTTTGCCCAGCTTCTCTGCTTCCTCGATCTTCTTCCAGAACATCCCCAGGACCTTATTGAACAACCTGTAGTGCTCGTTCTCCTTCTGAATTTCAGAAGGAGTTATCTGCCCCTCTCTCCTGTCTTCCACCAGGCGCGTGACGACGCCTGTCAGAGAAGCCTTCGCGCCACTCTTCTTTGTTATTCGCACGTGCGGGTAGTCGCCGGCATACTTCTCCTTTCGCTTCATCTCCAGCTTCCGCTCATACACAGCGGGAGCCTGGAACATCGTGCAAGTAACGTCGCCCTGCTTGGGGTGATTGCCGTTTATCGCCATGTAAGTGGCGTGCCACTGGCCAACCCATGTCAGGCAAACGAACCTGTGCGTGGGCACCAACAACCTCCTTATTCATATATCTTGACTATGTACTACAAACGAATGTGTTACAAATGAAGTTGGGTCAGTGACAGGTTCATGGTCAGGCAAACGAACCTGTGGACACCTGCAAACTCCTTGTGCATGGAGGTGGACACCCTCATCCCTTGCACCACTTCAAACCGGAACTCCAGGTTCCGCTCGCACTTCAGAGAAGCCTTGAAGGCTGGGATGATCGACTTTCCCTCCAGTATGCCGCTCTTGTTCAGTATCTTGTTTACCTGCTGATCAGGAACAAACCTCTGAAAACTGACAATCACCCCGCTGTTCCCCATTTCCTCGGAAAGACGCGCGTCGAGATATTTCGGGCTGGTCTTCGTGTCGGCTGCTATCGTGGTTCTCAGCTTATCTATAGGACCATGGCCTGCTGGCAGTGCAATCCTCGTAATACCCTCCACCTCCTGGAACTTTTCGATACAAAAAAATAGTGCCTCTTGAACAGTACCCAAAACTTCGCATTCGTGTCGGGGATGCAATATAAGGATGGCGTCCGCGTAAGGACAGTCCTTTGGCATCTCGTACAACATGGTCTTCACCGTCGAAACGAACGCCAACTCGGGTTGCAGCCTTTTGTTCTTCAGCTTGAAGGACAGAAGAAACCCCCATCGTTGCGGCTCCGGCTCCTTATCGCTTTTGGGCTCCCAGGTCGAAGGGTCGGTGGCGTCCGTGCAGGCTGCAGAACCTTTAAGCACTTCTATCATCTCCGGGGTATGAGTCTGGTTAAAATCAAATGGCTCGCTGATTTCACAGCCACTGTTCTGCAACATCAGGACCAGGTCAGCGTAGGTGTATGCCGCCTGCAACGTCCAATTTTCAATCACCTGCATGCGCTGGTCAGGCACCGCACCCCTCGTCTCGTGTTCTTCGCTGGCAAGGGGGTTGTCTTGAAGTACCATTTGTGCCAGCGCTACGGGATCCCACCCTTGATCGGTCTCCTCGTCCAACCCAGTCAACATGAAGCCCGGGAGGTCCACGACATCTGGTACCTGATTCAACAACGTAGGACCACTGCCTTCGCCAGAGGACACCGCCGTCTCCCCCAAGTCCCCCTGGTCCAAGGCTTGAGACGCTGTCTTAGCGAAATCCAAGACGTCGGTGGGTGCAAGGCTGTCGCGACGCTGGGATCCCAATTCAGCGACTGTTCGGAGATCGTCAACGGCTGTAGTTTCGCTTGCATGTGCGCTGCCCTGTCCGCTGTTGTCACCGCCGTCCTGCAGAAGCTCGTACTTCTTCTGCAGCAGCTTTATCCGATAAAGGCTCCTACCGTGCGGATCCCAATTATGCCCTGTTGCTGATTGGATAAATGTTGGTGCAGCTGGTGTTTCTGGT
This sequence comes from Cymbomonas tetramitiformis, assembly GCA_001247695.2. Taxonomy (NCBI): domain Eukaryota; kingdom Viridiplantae; phylum Chlorophyta; class Pyramimonadophyceae; order Pyramimonadales; family Pyramimonadaceae; genus Cymbomonas; species Cymbomonas tetramitiformis. Next base: position 24,135 of record LGRX02006605.1, read on the forward strand.
TTCCCCGAGCCATACGGTAACCCATCGTGCACAGTGTCGATCTCCTCGTTCGTCATGAGCGCCACTTCTCTGAAGGCCGACCCGGCAGGCAACTGTTGCCCCATATATACCGCAAACTCCGCGTCCTCGTAAGTCATTTCGTCGAAATACCTGTCAAGTTCCTGCCGTTCAGACTCATCCAACTTTCGACTGTGGGCATCCTGAAGCAGGCTCAACATCCCCTGCCCCAGATTGAAAGCCTCGCGACCTTCAGGCTGCACGATGTAGTGTACGTCGCTCTGCACGTCTAAAGCAACCTCCAGAAGACTGTGTCCTGCCCCCGTAGAATCTAAATATCGGACCATGACCTTCTCGTTTTCCTCTATTGTGTGAGCAACAACACACAAAACATAGTTTGGGGCCTCCGTAATCTCGGCGGCGAGATTGAAAGCAACGAGTTCCCCACGGTCCGTATCGTTCCCCCGAAGCAAGCGAGGTGCTTCAGATGGTTATTTCAGGATGCTGCAGAGGTGCGTGCGGACGAACGCATCTCCCGGCACCGTACCTGAGGACACGCGATGTTCCATCAAGAACACGGAGGACGCGCCAAAGTGAAAAATAGGTTTTCGAACAGTACCTGGGGATGATGGTTGAGAGGAGACAGACACGGCTGCCCTATCCCTCATATCCTCCAGAAGATCCACGCAGGTCTGGTGGGCAAATCGTTCCCAGTCCGTTTTCGTTTTCGCCTTTTGGTGCTCGCTGTCTCCGGTCCAAGGTGCGCAAACTTTTTTAAGCGATCGAACCGTCGCATTATGTCTATGTCCACCATCCGACGCGACGCCTCTTCCGAGTGCAAGCTGAACAGGCAACCTTTCCGAAGACACCCAAACCCTTCTTCGTCTACTAACTTAAGGGATTCAACCTCAGCGAGCTCTTGTTTTGTCCCGATGGAAAGGCCCAAAACTTCTAGCGCAGCCTTATCAACACCCGCCTTCTCCTTCCCGACGCACCGCGCTATCACCGCCGAATCCGTCTTCAACTGCGTGCCGTCATTCTTAATCTGCTCGATATCTTCCAGAAGTTTATCATCATTATGAAACACCTCCTCCAAAAGACCTATTACAATTGACGGTAGAAAAGAAGACATTGCGAAAAGTTTTGTATGCTGCACAACGGGCTCTGTTTAACCCTGCGAAACTCCCAGCCCAAGTCTTCGAAAACTTGGGCGGTCACTATCATCGCCCCGCCCAAGTTCTCGAGAACTTGGGCGGTGACGGTCATCGCCCCGCCCAAGTTCTCGAAA